>JAQZBX010052517.1:0-19104 GCA_029593785.1 Cabassous unicinctus
ACCAAAAAAAAAAAAAGAGAGAGAGAGAAAATTACAGACCAATTTCTCTAATGAATATAGATACAAAAATCCTCAACAAATTACTTGCAAACTGAATCCAAAAGCACATTAGAGTTATACACCATGATCAAGTGGGTTTTATACCAGGTATGCAAGGGTGGTTCAACACTAGAAAACCCATGTAATACACCACATTAATAAATTGAAGAAAAATCACAGGATCACTCAATTGATGCAGAAAAGGCATTTGACAAAATACAACATTCTTTTTTTTTTTTAGATTTATTTTATTTATTTATCTCCCCCCTGCCCATTGTTTTGAGCTCACTGTCTGCTCTCCATGTCTGTTCATTGTGTGCTTGTCTTTTTTGAGAGGCACCAGGAACCAAACCCAGGATGTCCCATGTGGGAGGGAGGCACCCAATGACCTGAGCCACCTCCACTCCGCTTGTTGTGCCTCTCATTTTGTTTCCTCATTGTTGCATCCTCTTGTTGAGTCACCTTGTTACATCATCTTTTTGCATCAGCTCTCTGCGCCAGCCCGTCACATCAGCTCACTATCTTGCTCGTCTTCCCTAGGAGGCATGGGGAACTGACCCTGGGACCTCCCATGTGGTAGGCAGGTGCCCAACTGTTTGAGCCACATCCACTTTACCAATATCCTTTCTTGATAAAAACACACCAAAAGATAGGAATAGGAGGAAACTTTCTCAATATGATAAAGTGCATACATGAAAAACTCACAGATATTATTGTACTCAATGGTGAAAAACTGAAAACTTTCCTATTGAGATTGAGAACAAGACAAGGATGCCCACTGTCTCCTTTGTTATTCAATATTGTGCTAGAAGTTCTAGCTATAGCAATTAAGCAAGAAAAAGAAATCAAAGAAACCCAAACAGGAATGGAAGAAGTAAAACTTTCACTATTCACCTATGATATGATCCTATACCTAGAAAATCCTGAGAAATCCACAATAAAGCAACTAGAACTAATAGACAACTTCAGCAAAGGGCTGGGTTGCAAAATCAATTAACAGGGGACGCAGGTGTGGCTCAATGGATAGAGCTCCCGTTTACCATATGGGAGGCCCCGGGTTCGCTTCCCGGGGTCTCCTTGTGAGGGCAGGCCGGCCGGCCCGCGCGGCGCGGTAGGCTGATGCAGCAAGACCTCACAGCAGGAAGCGGGTGTGGCTCAATCGATAGAGCCCCCGTTTACCATGCAGGAGGCCCCGGGTTCGCTTCCCGGGGCCTCCTTGTGAGAGCAGGCCGGCCCGCGCGGCGCGGTGGGCTGATGCAGCAGGACCTCACAGCAAGGGGGAGATAAGCGGACACGGAAGAAGCACACAGTGAATGGACACAGTAAAACACAAGCAGCAAGGGGGGGATAAATAAATAAATAAATCTTAAAAAAAAAATCAATAGCATTTCTACACATTAAAAATGAGCAAACTGAGGAAGAAGTCAGAAAAAAAAATTCCATTTATAATAACACCTAAAAGAATCAAATATTTATGAGTAAAATTAACCAAGGACATAAAGGACCTGTATTCTGAAAACTACAAAGCATTACAATAAGAGACCAAAGTAGACCTAAGTAAATATAAGTACATTCTGTGTTCATGGATTGGAAGACTAAATATCATTAAGATGTTAATTGTACCTAAACTGAGTTACAGATTCCACACAATTCCAATAAAAATTCCAAGAGCCTTTTTTACATAATTGGAAAAGCCAATTATCAAATTTATCCAGAAGGGTAAGGGCCCCTGAATAGCGAAAAATATCTTTAAAAAGAAGAACGAAGTTGGAGGACTCTCTCTTCCTGTCTTTAAAACTTATTACTTGGCTACAGTGGTAAAAACACATGGTACTGGTACAAATATAGACAGATTGACTGGTGGAATCAAATTGAAGGTTCAGAAATAAACCTTCACATCTGTGGTCAAGTAATTTTTGACAAGGATGTCAGACCAACCAGGCTGTGTCAGAACAGTCTATTCAACAAATGGTTCCTAGAGAACTGGATATCCATATCTAAAAGAAAGAAAGAGGACCCTGTCTCACACCTTATACAAAAATTAACTCAAAATGGACCAAAGACCTAATATAAAAATGATAACCATAAAACTCCTAAAAGAAAATGTAGGGAAACATCTTCAAGATCTTGTGGTAGGTGGTGGTTTCCTAAACCTTATATCCCAAGCACAAGCAATGAAAGAAAAAATAGATAAATGGGATTGCCTAAAAAAAATAAAAATAAATAAAAAACTTTTGTTTCAAATGACTTTGTTAAGAAAGTGAAAAGACAGCCTACTCAATAGGAAAAATTGAGAAATCACATATCTGAGAAGGATTTGATTTCCATGTTATATAAAGAGATCACACAACTCAATGATGAAAAGACAAGCAACACAATTAAAAAACGGGCAAAAGACTTGAATAGACATTTTTCCAAAGAGGAAATGTAAATGGCCAAAAAACACATGAAAACATGCTCAACATCCCTAGCTATTAGGGAAATGCAGATCAAAACTACAATGAGATGTCCCTTCATGCCTTACAGAATGGCCATTATTTTAAAAATAGGAAACTACGAGTACTGGAGAAGATGCGGAGAAGTGTGAATACTCTTTCGCTGTTGGTGGGAATGTAAAATGGTGCAGCCTCTGTGGAAGACAGTTTGGCAGTTCCTCAGGAAGCTAAATAGGGAACTACCATATGATCTGGCAATTCCAACACTAGGAATATATTCCGAAGAACTGAAAGAGCAATGACACAAACAGATATTTGCACATCAATGTTCATAGTGGCATTATTCACAATTGCTAAAAGATAGAATCAACCTAAGTGCCTGTCAACCAATGAATGGATAAACAAAATGTATATACATATGATAGAATCCTATTTTGCTGTAAGAAGAAATGAAGTTGAGATGCATATTACAACATGGATGAACCTTGAGGATATTATGTTGAGTAAAATAAGCCAGGCACAAAAGGACAAATATTGTATGGTGTCAGACTGATATGAACTAAATACAATGAGTAAACTTACAGAGTTAAACTATAGACTGTAGGTTAGTAGTAGACAGAATGTGGGTTGAGAAGGGGGAGCTGATGCTGAATGTAGAAATTTAATAAGGTTGATTATAAATATATGGACATGGATAGAGTTGATGATAACACGTTATAATGAGTATAATTAACACTGCTGATTTATAAATGTGATTGTAGCTGGAAAGGGTAATCTAGGCAGATTAATGTTAATTGAAAGACAGCTAGAGGATAATTTAGGGAATCTATAATATAGTGATTTCAGTGGTAAATGAAGATTGTGGTTAATAATACAAATACAAGTATGTTCCACTATTACAAGGTGTTAAGAATGTGTTGATACATGGGAAAATACAACTAATATAACTTATAGACTATAGCTAACAGTAATAGTGTAATATTTTGTAACAAAGGCAAAGAAGGTACTATATCAATGCTAATGGTTAAAAAATAACATGGATTTAGTTTTATGGGATGTGAATATGCTCAAGCATTTTTTTAATGTTTACTTTTTCCTTAATTAAGTAAGTCTCAGGCAGAACTTGCATTTCAACATGTTCAACATGAAGGTAAACATTTCAAACAATACCAAATGATACTCAGTGAAATAGTAGTATCTCACAGATCCCCAGATCCATTCTTAGAATCAACCACCCTATTTAGGCTCTTGGATAGTTTACCAGGTGTGCCCCTTGCCTATGTAATAATATCACCTATACACTACATTTCATACTCAACAAATAGAGGTCTATTTCATCTTTTTAAATGCCTACTTGGGATGTGTCATAATTACTCCATATGGACAGACTTTAGGTTGTTTCAAATTTTTCAGTATTTTCAACAATGCCTCAGGGAACAACCTTGTACATATATGTTTTTGTATACTTGTCTGAGTATTTCCTTTGGATAAATTTCTGTAAATGGACTTGCTGGGCTAAAGTATATTAATTTTTAAATTCCTTCATCAATGGTAAGCAAGAGATGTTGGATATTGTTATCTTTATTTTACTGATGAGGAAACTGAGACTCAAAGAGGTTAAATGACTTTCCCCAAGTCACGCAATTTTTTTTCATGGTAGAGCTGTTGCTCCAACCCACATTTGGGGACTTGGGATCACTGATCTCTCTGCTCTAGCAAAAAAGCTTAGAGCATGATAAATGATCAAGTTTTTTTTCCCTTCATTTTCTTCATTAACAAGTAGACCTTGGTCATGTCATTTAACCAATCTATACTCATTTGTCCATCTTTTGGAACACTGGAGAAACAATTTTTTTTTTTAGGATTAAATAAGGTAAATGTACCTGGACAGGATTTTTAAAAAGTAATGCTTCCATAATTTGTTAAGCTGCCTTTTGTCTGATATTTTATTTTTTGAAGTTGAAATAAAGTTTTAAAAATATGGAAGTACAGGACCTGAATGATACATTAAACCAACTAGACTTAACAGACATATATAGAACACTGTACCCAAGGAAAGCAGAACACACATCCTTCTCGAGTGCACATGTATCATTCTCCAAGATAGACCATATGTTTGGTCATGAAAAAGTCCCAATAAATTCAAATATTGAAATATACAATGTATATTCTCCAGCCACAACAGAATGAAGCTAGAAATCAGTAACAGAGGGAGAAAGGGGAAATTAACAAATATGTGGAAATTAAACATACTCTTAAACAACCAATGGGTTAAAGAGAAAATCAGAAGCAAAATTAAGAAATACCTTGAGGCAAATGAAAATAAATATACAACATACCAAAACTTATGGAATGCAGCAAGCACAGTGCTGAGAGGGAAATTTATAGCTCTAAATGTCTACATTACAAAAGAAAAAAAGACTTCAAATCAGAGACCTAACTTCAAAGCTGGAAGAACTAGAAAAAGAAGAGTAAACTAAACCCAAAGCAAGCAGAAGGAAGGAAATAACAAAGATTAGAGCAAAGATAAATGAAATATATATATTTAAAAAACACAATAGAATCAAGAAAACCAAAAGTTGATTCTTTGGAAAGAGTAACAAAATCAACAGACTTTAGCTTGACTGACAAAGAAAAAGAAAGAGAATATAAATAATGAAAATTAGAAGTGATAAGGAAGGCATTACTACCAACCCCACTGAAATAGAAATGACTATAAGTGGATACTATGAACAAATGCATGCCAATAAATTATATAACATAGGTGAAGTGGGCAAATTCTTAGAGACAAACAAACTACCTACATTGACTTAAGAAGACATAGAAGGTCTCAACAAACCAGTTACTAGTAAAGAGATGGAATCAGTCATCAAAAACCTTCCAAGAAAAGCCCAGGACAGATGGTTTCACAGGGGAATTCTACCAAACATTCCAAGAAGACTTAACTCCAATTCTGCTCAAATTCTTCCAAAAAATTAAAGAAGAGGGAACACTCCCTAACTCTTTCTACAAGGCCGACATCACCCTCATACCAAAGCCAATTAAAGATACAACAAGAAAAAAAAACTACATACCAATATCTCTTATGAATTTAGATGCTAAAATCTTCAACAAAATACTGGCAAACTGAATCCAACAGCATATTACAAGAATTGTACTCCACGACCAAGTGAGATTTATCTCTGGTATGCAAGATTGGTTCAATATAAGAAAATCAAGTGATGTAATACACCACATTACCAGAATGAAGGAGAAACAACACGTGATCATCTGAATCAATGCAGAAAAGGCATCTGATAAAATACAGCACCCTTTCTTGATAAAAACAGTTAGTACACTAGGAATAGAAGGAAACTTCCTCAATATGATAAAGGACATATATGAAAAGCCCACAGTTAACATCCTTCTTAATGGTGAAACACTGAAAGCTTTCCCTCTAAGATCATGATCAAGAAAAGGATGCCCACTATCACCACTGCTATTCAACATTGTATTGTAAGTTCTTGCCGAGCAATTAGACAAGAAAAAAGAAATAAAAATTGGAAAAAAAGAAGTAAAACTTTCCCTATTTACAGGTGATATGATCCTGTATACAGAAAATCCTGAAAAATCCACAACAAATCTCCTGGAGCTAATAAGTAAATTCAGGAAAGCGGAGGGGTGCATGATTAACACCCAAAAATCAGTAGTGTTTCCACACACTAGCAATGAACAATCAGAATAAGAAATCAAGAAAAAAATTTGATTCACAATAGCAACTAGAAGAATCAAATATCTAGGAATAAATTTAGCCAAGCATGATGTAAAGGACATATACACAGAAAACTACAAAACACCACTAAAAGAAATTAAAGAAGACCTAAATAAATGGAAGGATATTCCATGTACATGGACTGGGGGGCTAAATATCATTAAGATGTCAATACTCTATTCAGACAATTTATAAATACAATGCAATCCCAATCAAAATTCCAACCCCTTCTTTTCAGAACTGGAAAAGCCAATCAGCAAATGTATATGGGAAGGTAAGTGCCCTGAAGAGCTAAAGCCATCTTGAAAGAGAAGAATGAAGTTGGAGAACTCAGACTTTCTGATCCTTAAAACTTATTACAAAGCCACAGTAATAAAAACAGCATGGTCCTGGCACAAGGACAGATGTTTAGATCAGTGAATAGAATTGAGAACTCAGAAATCAACCCTCACATTTATGTCCAACTGATTTTTGACAAGGTGGCAAAAACCACTCATTTGGGAAAGAATATTCTCTTCAACAAATGGTGCTGGGGAAACTGGATCTCCATCTGGAAAAAAAAGAAAGAATTACCTCACACCATATACAAAAATTGACTCAACATGTATCAAAGACCTAAATATAAGAGGCAGAACTATCAAACTGCTAGAAGAAAATGTAGGGAAGCATCTTCAGGACCTTGTGTTAAGCAATGGTTTCTTAGACTTTACACCCAAAACACTAGCAACAAAAGATAAAGTAGGTAAATGGGACCTCATCAAAATAAAACACTTTTGTTCATCAAAGGACTTTATTATGAAAGTAAAAGAAACAACCTATATAATGTGAGAAAATATTTGGAAATCACTTATCTGATAAAGGATTAATATCTAGTATATAAAGAAATCCTTAAACTTAACAAAAAGACAAACAACCAAAATTAAAAATGGGCAAAAGACTTGAAACAGACATTTCTCCAAAGAAGATATACAAATAGCCAGAAAGCACACAAAATGATGCTCAGCATCATTAGCCATTGGGGAAGTGCAAATCAAAACCACAATGAGATATCATTTTACACCCATTAGAATGGCTGCTATAAACACACACACACATACATACACACAAAATACCAAGGTTGGAGAGGATGCAGAAAAATAGGAACAGTCGATCATTGCTGGTGGACAATGTAAAATGGTGCAGCTGCTGTGTAAGGCAGTTTGGTGGTTCCTTCGAAAGCTAAGTATAGATCTACCATATGACCAGGAAACACACTACTAGACATATATCCAAAAGAATTGAAAGCAGGTGCTAGAACCGTTATCTGCACACCAATGCTTATGGCAACCTTATTTACAATTGCCAAAAGATGGGAGCAACCCAAGTTTCCATCAGCTGATGAATGGATAAATAAAATGTGATATGTACATACAATGAAAGATTATTCAGCTGTAAAAAGGAATGAAGTCCTGGTACTTGCAACAGTATGGATGAACTTTGAAGCTATCATGTTGTGTGAAATATGCCAGGCATAAAAGGACAAAGAGTGTATGATCTCACTGATTTGAAACAAGTAGAATAAGCAAACTCATAGAATCAGCATGTAGAATATAGGTTACCAGGATGTGGGGTCATGATAGGTAATGAGAAGTTAAGGCTTAAATGTACAGGGTTCCTATTTGGAATGATGGAAATGTTTTGGTAATGGATGGTGGTGATGGTGGTTAATGGCATTGTGAATGCAATTAACAGCACTGAAATATATATCTGAATATGATCAAAAGGATAAATGTTAGATTGTATATATGGAAACAATACAAACTTTTTAAAAATCGGTGGAACTGTACTACACAAACAGTGAACCCTAAGTTAAACCATGGTCTTTAATAGTACAATTAAAGGATGCCATCATCAATTGTAACAAATGTTTTACATCAATGCAAGGTGTTGGTGGTGAGGTGGTATATGGAAATCCTATATTTTATGCATGATTGTTCTGTAAACCTACAACTTCTCTAATAAAGTGAGGAACAACAATAACAAAAAAATTCTGTTGTCTAGGCAAGCTAGAATTTTCCTGAGGGCCCAAAGTAATAGACATTGTTTCCAAGGCAAAGATAAACATCAAACTATCTTGTTTTATGTGTTTTTTCAAGTGTTTTCTAGAATTTATTACTATTTTTAAGACTTCAAAATATAATATAAATAAATAATTGATATTAGTGTATCATCTATTAATTTATCCGAGACAGCTATGTGATTTTTAAGTGTCATTAAATTTTAATAAGTTTATAGTTATGTTATTTGGAATTCCTTTTCATCTCTTACACATGGATCTCCCAGTTTTTAACTGATATTAATCTTCACAGCATACTTCTAATGGCATTTCCTCCCTGCCCCTGATGGCTCCCTCATCTGTCAGCTCGTGTTTTTGCTCGTTTTTTGTTTTGTTTTTTTTTTGCTCATTGTTTGCATGTGTTATCTGCTCATTGTTTTTGCTCATTGTCTGCTAGTTGTTTTTTTTTGTTTTGGGTTTTTTTTTGCTCATTGCTCATTGTCTGTCTGTTTTTTCTTTAAGAGGCACCGGGAACCAAACCCGGGACCTCCCATGTGGGAGGTGGGCTCTCAACTGCTTGAGCCACATCTGCTCCTAATGGCATTTTTATTGTAAATATATTTAGAGAGAAGATAAACTGAAGCTCTCAGACCACCAAGATTAAGCCATTTATTTAAGCCCATTCACTGGACTAAACAGTAAACTCGGTATTTCCTATTCTTGATCCACTTTGTAACCAATAAAAACATTCTTTCTTTTTCTACCTTAATTCTACCATGTAAAGAATCTGAGTTAAACTCCTGAAAGCTTTGCCAGTGTTGTAAATCTCTTTGTTTTCTGGACAGTTGGCTTCAAATTTTCCTCTATCAGTAGCAAAATTTACGATTATTCTTAAAAACTGTTAAATTACAATGCTGTTAAGTGCCATGATGGAGAAGCCCAGGGCAGCCTGGCCTGCTATGGAAAGTCAAGGAATACTTCCCTAATAAGTGATTTTGGATAAGACTTAAAGGATGAACAGGAGTTGGCAAGGGTAAGAGAAATTGTTACTATGCTCACAGTACTTACATCTTAAATTAGAATTTTGTTTCTAAACACCATATTCTTAACCACTGTAGGGTTTCTGTATTCATGAAGTCTATTTTTACTTCAAGTTTCTGACCACTCAAATATTAAGTCAATATGAACCTCAAAGCCTATTTTTTGTGTCATTAGATTTGATCTCTGAATGACACTTGTGATTTTGAAATGTGTTTTAAAAGTAAGGCTGCAATAAAACAACTTACTATAACAATCATACCAGGTTATCATTTACCCATTTCCATCCATTTGATACTAGTCCACATTACTAAGGGGCTGATAGCCATTGTCCAACTGTGAAACAGCATTATGGGGATAATTCCTGAGAAACTGAATTTCTTTCAGAATTCTTTTCTCCTTCTTAAGTTGCATGCAGAGAACAGAAGCAGCGTACTTTATTCAGCTTTTACTGAGTGCCAGGCATAATATATGTATGTATATTAGCTCACTAATCATCACATCAGTTCTATGAAGTGGGTACTATTATTTTCTCCATTTATTATTAATGAAGAAACTCAGGCATAAAGAGGCTAAATATTTTGCCCAGGATCATCCAGTGTAGTAAGTGGCAGAGTAGTGGTTAAAGTGTGGATTTTAAATTCAGAAAAGCCTAGGTCCAAATCCCAGCTTTGTTATTCAGTATTTGTATTACCTTGAACAAATTACTTACCTTCTCTGAGCCATAGTTTCCTCATTTGTCAAATGGGGATTATAATATTTACCTCCAAGTATAATCAGAAAAAGTGAATGACATAACATGTGAATATCCAAAGATATTATTATTACATAAGAAGAGACTACTTCCCTCTCTGAATTGGAGATATTAATAACTCCATGACTCAGAAACCTCTTGGCCATATAAGTCAATTTTAATAGGAACTATTATCTCCTCACTGACCTTTAGAGTTTTTCTGGTTGTATATAACCATTTAGCATTTCTATTAATAATTAAGCACATTTTTCCTAAGAGAAAAGAAAGTGTTATCATTTAACCTATACATAGATACATTATTAATAACTGTACTTTAGGGAAAAACACATTAGCTAAGTTTTTAAGACTAAAATGGTATCTTATCAAAGGCATATTGTGTTTAAGTCAGAAAACTTAACCAGTTTTAAAAATAAAAGTATTTAGCGGAGCAGGTGTAGCTCAGTAGTTGAGCTCCTACTTCACATGTATGAGGTCCCGGATTAAATCCCCCGTACCGCCTAAAAATAAAAAAATAATAAAATAAATAAAAGGTATTTATGCTGATGTAACGATGTAACTTGAAAGTCCAGCGGTCATGCAGGCTACAGCATTTCTTTGCTCTGGCAACTAAACCTCATCACTAAGAACCCAGTTTCTTTCATCTCTTCACCATGCCTTCCACGTGACTGGCTCCATCCTAATACCCATTCTCCTCTTTGTTGCAAGGTGACTGCCAGTCACTTCTAGGTCTGCATCTTCCATACCTACATCCAGAGGGGGAAAGAGTGTCTTTCCCCAAACATCCAACAAAACTTTTGAGCTTCTTTGTGATTAGATGCACACAAGCCTCGGGCCTAGCGCTCATTCCCTCTGCTGGGGTAATGCCTGATGCTGACCGGCTTAGACCTGGGCTACTGCAGTTGTAACTTCCTGCATAGCAGCCCCAGTCACATGGAGAGGTGCCAGTGAACACTAATGCTAATTTAGAAGAGATGCCTGTGACACCCGTGTTGTATCTGACTTATTCCAGACCCAAGAAACTCTTCCACGTCAGGAATCCTCTTCATCCATTACAATGTTTTGTCTTCCTAAAACATAAGCCTTTCTTCTTTATCTTCTTTTAAAAGCTTGTCCATTGAAGTACACACAGAGAATGATTATTTTCTCCAGAAGAGAGAACCTGCTGAGGCGACATGCTCTCTGGCTGGTTGTTGCTCACCTTTGCATCTTTCATGAGTTATTTAAAAAGGAAATAACAGATAGTGCTCCCTTAGACACAGGCTAGCAGTGCTCTTCTTTGGGTCCTACTTTGTCCCTCTTGTGTCTCTGACTCTCTCCACAGGGCAAGGAGCCACAAGGACAAGGGGGCGTGCCTCCTCGGAGCCCAGTCTCCTGTATCTTTCCTGTTTCAGCTTTCTGCATCTGCGTCTTGGAGCCATTTGGCTTTTTCCGCAGGTCCATCTTCCCAAGGGTGTGCACACCGCTAAGTCTGTGGATGGCCATGGGGCAGCTGTTGGTGGGGAGCTGTGAACAGGGCTTGCAGAGTGAGGTGTCCACAGGCAACCCCCAAGGCCCTTCCTGGTGAATAACAGAACCGAGATTGGAAAAAGAATGGGGATGTGGAAAGAAAGGAGGCCATGAGCAGGTGGGGTGAGAGGCCGTCCAAGTGTACTCCTACCCAGACCTTCAAAGGTTAGGGTGTACTTAGGGCAGATAACTCATTTATGTAAATTTTATCCAAATAAATGCAATCTAGCTATTTTCTGTGACTCCCAAACTTTCAGGTATCTCTCTGCACTTCAGTTTCTTTATTCAGATTCTATTGTGTACCTTTCTGTCTACATTAGCAGTACAGAAACATAGAGTAAGAATTGTTAACCAGAAGATTTATTTCTGAAATACCTTACAGTAATATTCTTGAAACAACCTCCATGTTTTCTTATTTTACATTTTTAGACATCTGCAATTATAAAAAGAAGCATAATGAAGGTTTGGTTAATAGGTATAATTTAGTTATTACTTTAATCAATTTAAGATCCATTTCAAAAGATTATGTGAAATAGAATATTTTTATTAAGTTCCTGGTTGATATACCTGTCTACTTTTGTACTGATTACTATTTATGTTACCAGTGTGGACAAGGAAATTCCATTTTATGGAAAGAGTTTGCTGATTAGATAAACAAGACAAATCTCCCTTAGAGGGGTACCTGCTCTTTGACAGGTAACCAAACCTAATTGCACAGGCTAAGGGTTTTCTGGTTTTCCTTTCACCGTGCTATTAAAGCCCTCCCTGCCTCCAGGAAAGAAAAAGAATTGAGTCTGAAGTAGGAGCTGAAATTACTGAACTATTCCATATAAGAGAGAGCGGAGCAGAATTTCTAGGATAGTCTAGGAGGGAAAGAAGGTGGTAGAAGGATGAGAAGGAAGGGGGAGAGAGAAGTCAGTGAGGTAAAGAAAGACTGTAGCTTTGTGATGCGACTCCTTCCATGAGCCCCAAATATCCAATACTGAATTCACAAAATGTTCATGGAGAGTGGCTTTGTGCCTTTCCATTAAAATATTTCACTATTTTGTGAGTGCTTCTACTTAGAAAAAAGCAGATTTGGAGTGAGCTCATGAGGTGAATGATGGCACTTGTGGAAACTCTGAAAGGCTCTTATGGGAACTTTAGATGACACTAATACTGTATAAAACCAGCATTGCCCCAGCTACTGCTCACCCTTTACCTGGACCACAAGGGATGAGGGAAGGGGCGAAGGAAGAAGGAGATAACCAAGGATATGCACATAATACTGACCCAGCCCCTTGCTCTGTACTCACAGCCAGAATCATTGGAGTCTCTAGTCTCTAGGTAACCACTCTTCCCCTGACTATCCCAGCAGGGCTTATGGGCTTTCCTTGGAAGCCATTAAGGTTTTACCCATTCCTGGCATCGAGCCCTTCATGGGACTCCTCCGCTGCACTCACTCCCAGTCTTCACTCTGAACCAACCCTGATCCTCTGCTCTTCAGTCCTGATGTTTCAGACTGACTTTGGCAGGACCCACCTTCTCCTTGGGTCCCCTTCTCTTTTCCCATGTTGTGGCTGAGACCAGAGTCCTCTCTGACCACCAGGGTCAAAGCCCTTTTCCCATTTCCCAGTAGGGCAGCCTTGTGGTCTCAGTCTCTTTTAGACGTAGAGTGCTCACATCTTTATGTGGGCTTAATATAATTGTTCCTCCGCTCTTCCAGAACGCCATTCATTCATTCTTCCAACATATGTGTTGAACAATTATTATAGGTAACATACAGTTCCTAGGCACTGGGGAAGCAGTACTGCACAAAATACCCAAGGTCCTATCCTCAAACAATTCATGTTTTCCTGGGGTGGGGGTTGTGAGGTAAAATACAAGATGTCCAATTAAATTTGAATTTCAGATAAACAACAAATAATTTTTAATTTGACCTGTAACTATGTTCTGTTCAATATATGGGACCTACTTAACTGCAAAATGATTCATCATTGGAAATTCAAATTTAACTGGGTATCCTGTATTTTTATTCACCAAATCTGGCAATCCTAGTCAGGGAGACAGAAAAAAAACAAGGAATTATATCTTGGATGGTAATTAGTGCAACAGATAAATAAAGGAGGGTGATGGGCATAAGGAGAGAGTGTGGTTGGGGCCTCAGGGGCAACCCCTGTAATAAAGGGGCATTTGAGCTGAGGCTTCAGGAGGTGAGGGAGTAAGCCTGCATGGATATCTAAGGGGGAGCATAGGTGGTCCCTTAGGACCCCAAGTGCACAGGCCCTGAGCAGGCTTCTGCTTAGCATGATGGAGCATCACCCTTTCCTGCCAAGACTGGTCCATTGTCATTGAACTAATTTCCCTCTTCTCTTGATGGATTCTGTCTAAGAAAGCTTCTCCACTCAGTCATAGGCCCACTTAACAGGCCACCAGACTGGCCTAAAGCATGCCTGAATCCTAGGGCAAAGTCAGCTCTGCCTGCTCATGGGTTTCAGGAGAGAGACAGGAGTGGCAGAGGCAGCCGCATATGGCAGCAACCGTTTTGTTTGTATGGGTCAGGTTTTAGTTTTGAAGGGAAGGACTGCCTGTATGACATAATATTTTGTTATCTGACTATCTCTGAATCGTTTTGATAAATGTAAGAATTGTTGCTCTGGTAATATATATATATATATGCACAGCACTTTTTCCTTTTCTATCTCTTGTTCCCCACAAAATACATTATGGCCATATGTAGTATTTCCTTTTTAAAATATTTAAGCTAGTTTTTAATTAACATTAGTAATATATGCACATAGTTTAATATATTTAAACAGTGGAAAAAGATATTGTTGCAGCCGGCAGAAAGAAACCCAAGTGGCACTCTTGGGGGTACAGATGAACAAAGTTTTATTACGCGCGGGCCAGAGGAGAGTTAAGTCTCCCAAAAATCTGAGCCCCATTTTCCAATTTTCATAAGTTTATATAGGAACACTAAGTGGGCAAATTCCTGAGCAAGCGGGCAGGCAGGGTTACAAAAGCAGAGTACCAAGGTTAGCTTATCTTCCTAAAAGCAGAAGGCCATTAGGGAGGAAAAGAGTCATTATCTGTTTAGAGTTGTAAATTTCAATTCAAAGGGGCAGGTGGGACTGTTTATCTCCCTGACCTGAAAAGGGGGTGGGGGGAGGAGAAGAGAAAGGGATCAGGGACCAAGGGGAGTTTATTTTCCTAAAGCTGTGGGTTTCTGCTGAGGGGGATTAGGTCCCCGGCACTTCCCTTATCATTCCCCCCTTTTGATGCCCTTATAATTCTTTATGGGGCATCATCTGCTAACATGGGGATTTTTCTATAGTCCCCAAGGGCTGATATTTAACATGAGGCATTACTTGGTGTTTTAAGGCATTTAAGCAGGAAGTGATGTATTGTGTTAGGTACCGTAGAACACATGGCCCAAAAATTAAGAGGAAAAAGACTGAGGCTATTACTGGCATAAATGGCAAAATCCAGGAGAGGAGATACTGGAAGTAGTTCCCGTTGGCAAATGCCTGGTATACATGGTTTAAATGGTCTTTGGCTTGTTCTTTCAGTAGGGCTACTTTGTCCCTAACTATCCCTGAGGAGTTTGCATAGAAACAGCATTCTTCCCCCAGGGCCTGACAGATCCCCCCTGAACTTGTGGTGAGCAAGTCTAATCCTCACCTGTTTTGTAAAACCAATTCTGCCAACGCGTCTATCTAGTCTTGCAACCTGTTGAAAGCACCCAATATTTCTTCGAGGTCATTTGATGTTTCCCGTGCTAGTGTTTGTAAGTCCTCCTGACCAACTGTGAGTGAGGCCCGCGCTACTGCTGCGCTCCTGACTACTCCTAGTCCTAAGAGTATCGGAATTGCCTGTATTGCTCGTTTAGCTCGGGAGAGCTCTCCAGGCAACTCATCTCCATGCACTGAGAATGATGATACTGGCCAAGCCAGGTAACAGATGCCCTGGCCATCCTGGGGTAGGCACCGGTAGGCGTTGGTGCCACAGACCCAGATGGTGGAGTTTGCAGCGCATTGGTCAGGCTCATTGAGTGGGCGGGTGGTGTCACAGTTGGCCCTTCCAAAAAGGAGGATGGTTGAAGGAGACCTGGTAGTTATGTTTTTACAGTTAGCCAGGTTTCCTGGGGGTTCGGTTATGCGGACTGGGAGGGGCCTGGTTCCCGCCACAGAGCTGTCATGGGTCAGGAGGGTTACGCTCCATGGGACTGGTACGGGGAAGATAGACTGGAGGGAGTGCATAGCCAGCAGGAGGCAGCTATGTCGGGCTGAGATTCATTTAGAATTTGGTGGAAATTTCGAACCTGGTTCAAAAGGACATTGTGGGGAGCTGTTCTAACTTTGGCTTTTAGCGTCTGGGCGGCTTTCCTGATATTTTTCATCAGGGTTTTTTCTGGGGGTTGGGTTACCGGGATCAGTTGGACCAGTATGAGGTCCCCTGGGTCCGGCCCTGATGGGTAGTATATTCCAATTCCTAGTTTTAGTCCTGTTTGGGCCTTTAAAAAGGTATTTTCTGATCTGGTGGTTATGTTTAATAATATGAGTTTTATGGGGTCACAGGTTTCTATGCCACACCCTGCTGGGCTGGGGATTTTCTGTAGGAGATATGGAAAAGTCGGTGGGGACCCCCTTCCAGGGAGCGGTGGCACCTATCAGCAAGCTCCAAGAGCGGCAAAATCCTCTGCCCTTTTGGGGGACTCGGCAGAGGTATTTGTCATAACTCCCATAGTTGTGACCCCTACACCCTATCCTGGGGGCAGGTATGGGGGTGTGGGGGTTTGGGGCAACCAGCAAGGTGTAAGGAGCGTGATATTGGATTGCCCTGCAAGCATCAAATATTACAGAGTCTGAAGTTGCACCTGCTGAGAACGGGACTGAAGCGTTGAGCACGGATTGCTTGCCCCAGCTTTGACTAATTTGCAGCTGCCATAGATTTTGGGGGTGGATATTGGCTCCTAGGGAGGGGGCAAGGAAGGAAAGGACAAGCAAGTCAAGGCACGGAAGCATCCTATTATACACCAGTAAGCAATTGCAATTAGGGCTCTATTCACAACAGTCCAGTCTGCAGGGGCCACAGCAGCGAGTCCAACTCCAAATACCAAGGGGAGCAGGCTGTATAAGCACAGGATCCACCAGGAGCAGGGATCCATTCAGCAGGCGTTTGACGAGGTCGGTGCTCGGGGATCCCGGGCGACTTGCACTCTCAAGGGATGGCTGGGTATGGGTTGGGCTGTCCAGCTGTCCTGCTCTTTATCGGGGTGTGCCTTCTTGACCCTGGAATGATGGATCCAAGGGACGATGCCTGCAACTTTAAGAGCAGTAGGAGTTACAAGGATCACAGTATGTGGACCTGTCCAGGAAGGCTGAAGGGGTTCTTTTTTCCAGTCTTTGACCCAGACTAGGTCCCCTGGCCGGTGGGGGTGCACCGGGTGTCCCAGGGGGATGAGATTCTGGGACAAGACAGTTTTATGTATTTCGGCTAGAGTTTTCCCCAGCTGCTGGAGAATGGAATCTTGGCTAGCCTCCCCCAGAAGTTTGAGATTTCCTCTGAAGGCCCGGGTAACTGGGGGTGGCCGCCCAAATAGAATTTCAAAGGACGAATAGCCTGTGGGTCCTGGAGTACACCTAAGTCGAAGAAGGGTCAAGGGAAGTAAGTTTACCTAGGGAAGACCAGTTTCTTGGCAGAATTGGGCTAGGGTGGCTTTGAGGGTTCAATTTCACGCGTTCAACTTTCCCTGAGCTCTGGGGCCTGTAAGCGGTATGGAGTTCCCACTTGATTCCTAACATTTTTGCTAGCTCTTGGACTACAGCAGCCACCAAGGCTGGGCCATTATCATTTCCAATTGACAGTGGCAGCCTGTGTCGTGGAATCATTTCTCTCGGTAAAGCCTTAGTCACTTCTCTTGCCTTTTCAGTGCGAGTGGTGAAAGCTTCGACCCAACCTGAAAAGGTGCATATCATCACCAACAGATATTTGTACCCCCGACTTGGTTTCACTTCTGTGAAGTCTACTGTGAGATCTTCAAAGGGGGCCGTTCCTGTGTGCTGGACACCTGCCGGAGTACGGGGGCCCTGCAAGGGCTTGTTTTTGGCACAAACTTGGCACTGGCTGCTGACGGTGGCACAGAGAGAAGTTAGCCGGGCTATGTAGTAGTATCTCCCAAGCAAGATTTCTAGCACAGTTTTCCCTAGGTGGGTGAGTTGGTGGTATCACTGGATGAGGGCATGAGCGGCTCCTTTTGGTACAAAAATCTGCTCATCCAGGAGCAGCCAAGTTCCTTCAGGGGTCTGGCTTCCCCCTTCTCTCTTAGCCCACTCCTGTTCTTCCTGGGTATAGCTTAGTTGATCAGTCTCTTGTCCTAAGAGGGACAGCTGCGGTGTTAATTCCGGGACTCGTATTCCGTGGGGAACCGAGCTGCTTTGTCGGCTAGCCTGTTTCCTTGAGCAACCATATCCATTCTTTTTTGATGTCCCCAGTAGTGGATGATGGCATCTTTGTCTGGTTTCCAGATTGCTTCTAACAGTTGGAGGATGTCTTCTTTGTTTTTTATTTCTTTTCCCCCTGTGGTTAGGAGACCTCTTTCTTTATAAATTGCCCCGTGGATTTGAATGGTAGCAAATGCATACTTAGAGTCAGTGTAAATGTTTACCGCTTGTCCGGCAGCTAGCTGCAGGGCTCGGACCAGCGCCCAGAGTTCTGCCCATTGCGCAGACCATCCCCGCAGTAGAGACACTGCTTCCACCACCCATTCGGTAGTGGTGACTGCATATCCAGCAAGCTTTTCCCCATTTTTAACAAGACTGCTCCCATCTGTAAATAATGTCTGATCTGGGGAAGGAGCGGTTTGTCTTGGAGGTCGGGGTGACTGGAGTAAACTTCCTCAGTCACTTCATGCTCAGGAGCACCTTCCTCATCTGGCAAAAAGGTGGCAGGGTTTAGACTGTGCACCGTTTTCTGTTGTCACTCTGGGGTTTTCACAGAGTAAACCTTGGTAATGTGCGAGCCGGGGATTCGATATCCACCGATGCCCTTGTGAGTTCATTAGGGCAGTGACTGCATGTGGCACCATAACATGAATTGCCTGTCCAAGAGTTAATTTGTCAGCTTCTTTGACGAGGGTTACGGTTGCTGCCAGGGCTTTCAGGCAGGGCGGCCACCCTGCAGCCACAGGGTCCAGCTGCTTGGAGAGATAAGCGATGGGTCTTTGCCTGGGGCTGACTGTGTGAGAATCCCCAATGCTACTTTGTTTTTTTCATGCACGAACAGCTTAAAGTTTCGAGTTACATCCGGGAGCCCCAAGGCAGGGGCTGGGCGGAGTTGTCTTTTGATGTTTTGAAAGACCCCTGTTGAGCTTCTCCCCAGGCAAGAGGCATTTTTCCCAGACCCGCCAGAACTTTGTAAAGGGGTTTGGCCATGGCTGCAAACCCAGGAATCCAGATGCTGTGGAACCCTGCAGCCCCGAGGAACTCGCTAAGCTTTCTTTCTGTGGTGGGAGTAGAGATGGCACAGATCACTTTTTTTGTTCAGGTCCGAGTGTCCGGTGCCCTTG
>JAQZBX010052518.1:0-19115 GCA_029593785.1 Cabassous unicinctus
TGAAAGAGGGAGGTGTCAAGGAAAATTTTCAGTTTTCTTACTTAAACAATAGGCAGATAGTGGAAATATTCCTTCTATCCAGAAAAAGGGGCAGCACTTTGGGGGAAGAGTTTTAGTTTGAAGTACCCATGCTATTCTGATTGTAAATTCAGATGTAGAGCTCAGGAGATTGTTCTCGACTAGATGTGAAGAGGTGTGACTTACTGGCAGATTGAGTTTAAACCGTAGTTTTGGATAAAGGCAGTCATAGAGAGTGCAGGGGAATGGGCAGGCACATCAATCAGGGTAAGTATAGGTAGAACTAGCTGAGAAAGAATAAACAGAGAGTTAGGAGGGATAGCAAAGAGGATGGTGTCAAGTGGTTGGGAGGATATTATTAAAACAACATAAAACCCTGTAAAATCAGAATAAAATGTCAAGAATTATAAGAAAAGGAAAACATCCATTATGTTTGAGAATTTGAATGTAACTTGTAACTTTAGCAGGGCAATTTCTGTGTAGTGGTTGGCTAAGGTGGAGTGAGTTTAAGATGATGGTGAGCCAAATGCTGATGTTTTAAATTAGAGACTGGAACATAGGGACAGGGAATGCACTTGACTCTTCCAAGAAGTTTAACTCTGAAAGAAGAGAGAGACATCAGTTTTGGAGAATCACATTGCTTCAGACAGACTGTTTACTTAGTGTTGGATGAGACATAGTGGGGAGACCATGCTTATGTGCCAAAGGAAGGTCAGTGAAAGGGACTATGTGATATCATAGGGGACAGAAAGTTGTTGAGGAGGCAGGAGGACAAGTGACACAGAACATATCCACTGCAAATGGCCCAGTAAAATTTTCTTAAACTTGTTTCTCATTTATCAATCAGCCATATCCCTAAACACAACTTTTAGGATTGATTCAGTAAAATCAGTAGAGACCACAGTTTTCATGTTTTTGCATTCCCTACTTTATGTTGGACAGCTTTTATTTCACAAAAGTATTCTTCTGATAAATAATCAACAATGTACTGTCACTTACAGGAAATATAAATTGAAGCTAACTTTAGCCCTGCATAATATAGCCTGAATGTTGGACTCCAGCCTTATCCCCTTCTGTTTCCATCAGAACTCCTCTCGACAGTCAGTCTGCTGTATTCACTTGTCCATCAACTGCCTTGCTTATACTGGTGCTTCTTCCCTGTTCCCACCCGATCACACTATTATCCTCCCTTCACATATAGGGATGCTGTGAATGAAACACAAACCTTTCATAGACTAAAAGGCTCCCTGAGAACTTCCTTTTGCTATTTCTCCTTTTGCTTATTAAATCGTTTTCCCCATGCTCAGTTTTGTTCCTTCAAAGGGCTAAGTGCTTTTTCCACCTCAGGGCATTGCCCTTGCTGTGACTTTTGCCTGGAGTGCCTTCTCCTTAGTGCTTTGCATGGTTGGCTCCTTTTCATCTTTCAGGTTTCAATCTGAATGTCACAGCCTTGCTCAGATAAAAGTAGATATATGTAAAGTAGATCTCCACCCTCTTATTAGTGGTTATAAAAGCCTTTTTAATTCCAACCAACCTTTGTAAAAATCTACATTTATTTTATCATTATTTGTTTATTGTCTTCCCTTGAATTCAAGTTTCCTGAGGGCAGGAACTTGATCTGTCTTGACTCCATTTCACCTGCAGTCCAGTACAATGCTTAAAAAGCACTTTGCAAATACACTCCAAATTCTTTTGGAATAATGAATGTATAAAAAAATGAAGGAATGAACAGATCCTCCACTCCTTTATAAGCCAGCTTAAATTCCAATTCCATAATGAATTTAATAGTATTATATGTAATAATGTTTACACTGTTCCATTTGTTCCATAAATTAACTCACTTATTGAGGCCCAGCTTTCACCTCCTCTAATTCATACACTATTTATATTCCAGGTCATTTATTTTGTAATTATGTTAGTCTCTTTTTTTCCTTGTGGTAACATATATGTACCATAAATTTTTGCCATTTTAACCATAAGTTTACAATTTAGTGCCTTTGATTGCTTTTACAATGTCTTGCTAGCATTACCACCTTCCATTATCAAAATTTTTCACTGCCCAAACCAGAAATTCCTTACCCATGAAGCAATAAGTATTTCCCCCTATCCCAGGCCCTGGTAGCTTCTAACTTAATTCCTGCATCTGTGAACTTTATTTTCTAGATATTTCATATAAGTATAATCATATAATATTTGTCCTTTGGATTTGGCTTCTTTCATTTAGCATGATGTTTTCAAAGTTCACCCATGTTACATCATGTATAACTACATTCAACTTTATGGTTGAATATGATTTCATTGTGTGAATATGCCAAACTTTATAACTTGTTTCTGTCTTCAAGTTCTTCTCAGGCATTGTCTTGTATATACTACTTTGCACACACAACTTCATGAGATTTTGGGTCACTTGTTAATGGGATGGGATAGCACACCAAAATGAGGGATATCTTTCCTTGAAAATCCACAGAAGTTAACTAGGCATTGTTTCTCATTTTTTGGCTAAAGGAAGGACCAGATACAACAGCTTATCCTTTATCTTAGAAGTGATATCTTGATGTCCCACAGCACTGGATGCCTAGGAATTTCACTGAGGTGAAAGGCTCCTGAATTTTTGTTGGATATTTTTCCATCTTCAGACATGCAGATATCTTACCAATAAGACTATAGTAGTTGCTACTATTTGATTACTAGGTCCAGTCAGCATAATGTAATCAATGTAGTGGACCAGTGTGATGTCTTTTGGAAAACTGATCACAGTTCCTATGGACTATATTATGAGATAGGGCTGGAGAGTTGATATGTTCATGAGGTAGGGCAGTGAAAGTTTATTGATGTACTTGCCAGCTGAAGGGAAACTGTTTCTTGTGGCCTTTACTCACAAGTATCAGGAAAAAATTGCCAAATCAATAACTACATACCCGGTACCAGTGGATTTTTTGTTTGCTCAAGTAGTGATACCACATCTGGAGCAGCAGCTGCAACTGGCATCACCACCTTGTTAAGCATATGATAATCCACTGTCATCATTCAAGATTCATTGGGCCAAATAGGACAATTTAATGGGAATGTGGTGGAAATCACCATTGTTACATCCTTCAAGTCCTTGATTGTGGCACTAATCTCTGCAATCCTTTCAGGAATGTGGTATTACTTTTTTTTTTTAAGGCCAGTAAAAAGAATTTATTGGGAAATGGGGGAAGTTAAGAGAGCTTGCTGAGAAATGGGTGAGAAGGACAGAAATACACACAGATTTGATGCAGGATCCTCTAATCAGAGAGAGCCTAAAATTAGACTTTTTTGGTATCTTTTTAGGAGGTACCAGGGATTGAACCTGGAACCTCGTACATGCAAGGCAGATGCTCAACCTTTGAGCTACAAATGCTCCCATGGTATTACTTTTGATTTACTGTTTGCTAGGTAGATGCAGTTCTAGTGGCATCCACTTGGCCTTTCCTGCCATATTTGCACTTATTCAATAGGTCAGGGAACCAAAGTGGGTATATTGCTACTTATTTAGTATGTCTATTCTGATTATGCTTTCTGGAACTGGGGAAGTAACCACAGAATTCGTTTAGGGACCCACTGGACCCATTGAGAAATGGACCTGAACTAAAACTTCATCAATCACCTGACCCCTATAAGCCCCTACTCTGACTGGGGGCTACAGTGATGATTAGTGTTGCCTGGAATTAGTGTCAGTTCAGAGCCAATATCCAGGGATTACTGAAGATCCTGATCATTTCCTTTTTCCCAAGGCACAGTCACCCTGGTAAAAGGCCATAGGTTCCTTTGGGGAAAGCTGGGAGGAATATTAATTTCACAAATTTTTAGCAGTGGGCAATGTCCTTCCCCAAAGTGAACCAGATTTACCCTTCATTCAATGGGTTCTGAGTAAAACTTTCTCAAGTCTTGGAATTGATTAAGGGGCCTTGACACTTTTTATTTTATTCAAGTTAGACTTTTGTCCACTTGACCTAGAACTCTTCTACTTATACAGATTACATAAGAATTTAGTGCACTGCCTACTTATTTCAATTCTAGGTACCTCATGGTCAACTAGCCAATGCCATTGGTCCTTGTGAGTCAGACTGTTTTGATTATTACATTGACTCTGCTGTCCATTACAATCACCATGCCCCCTTGTGTTGGGCAATTAAGTGCCACCACTAGGCTCCTGCCAACCTGGGATCTGATCATCTCCATTGTATTTAAGGATCCAAATACAGTGTCAGCTGTTCCCACAGTAATATCTGACCTACAGAGAAGAGTAACCACAGAGCACTTCAGGATATATGGTGCTCCAATAACAAATTTATTTCCCACAGTTTTGGTGAAAGATGTGTCCTCTGGACATTTCTGGGTGGGTAAGCATGTCTGACATGATAAGTCCACTCTAACATTTCAATCTCCCTAAGCCTTTGTATCTCTTCATCTACATTATACCAGGGCAGTTCAGGGATTTCCACTTCAGTTAATGTAGGCCAAATTTTGGTCCATGTTTTAACTAACCAAAATCTTAAAGCTGTTTTTAAAATATATATTTTTATTAGAGAAGTTGTGAACTTACAAAACAACCATGTGCCTATGAAGAATTCCCATACAACACTACATTACTGTGGTACATTTGTTACAGATTATGAGATAATATCATCAGACTACTACCACTATGGTCTATAGCATACATTTGGTATATTTTTTCCATACTCCCTATTATTAACACAGTACATCTTTGGCATTGATGCAAGAATCTAACAGTATTGCTGTTAATTATAGTTTATAGGTTACATTAATTTTATTTTTCCCATGCTTCTGCATGTTCTTACCACCTTTCAAATAGTGATGTACATTTGTTCTAGTTCATAGAAGAACACACTTGCATTTGTACTTTTAACCACAATTCTCAACCACCTCTGGGTTCACTGTGTTATTCAGTTCCTAGATTATTCTCTAGCTTTCTTTTAATTGACATTTACATACCTAGTCTACAGCTTTCAGCCACAATCCCATTTATAAACCAGTATTTTTAGTCATACTCACTATAAGGTGTCACCCTCAACTCTATCCATTTCCACACTTTTACAGTCAAGCTAATTAAAAATTCTACATGCATTAGTCATCAGTACCCCTTCTCAGCCATCATCCTAGTTCCTAGTAACCTATACTCCAGGTTTTAACACCCAGCATGTATGCTTCATATTTAGTTTGTATTATTGAAACCATGCAATATTTTTCCTTTTCTTTCTGGCTTATTTCACTTAACATAATGTCTTCAAGATTCATCCATGTTATCCTATATGTCCCAATTTCATTTCTTCTTACTGCAGCACAGTATTCCATTGTATGTACATGCCACATTTTGTTTATCCATTCATTGTTTGATGGACACTTGGATTGTTTCCATCTTTTGGCAATGATGAAATCATTACTATGAACATTGGTGTGCAAATGTCTGTTCTTTTCATAGTTTTCAGTTCTTCTGGATATATTCCTACTAAAGGAATTGCTGGAGTATATAGCAGTTCTATATTTAACTTCTGGAGGAACTGCCAAACTGTCTTTCACAAAAGCTGCACCATTTCATATATCACCCACAGTGGTGGAGTGTTCCTATTTCTCCAAATCCTCTCCAACACTTATTGTTTTCTGATTTTTTAAATAACTGTCATTCTATATGGTGTGAGATGTCATTTTGATTTGCATTTCCCTAATATCTAGTGATATTGAATATTTTTTCATGTGCTTTTTCACCATTTTTATTTACTCTTTGGAGAAATTTCTATTTAAGTCTTTTACCCATTTTTAAATTAGATTGCTTGCTCTTTTATTCTTGAGTCTTATGCTTTCCTTATATAGAATGGAAATCAAACCTTTATTGGATATGTAGTTTCCAAATATTTTCTTCCAGTGATGGGCTGACTTTTCACATTCTTTTTATTTTATTTTTTTATGTTTTCAAGGATACTTAGATTATATAAATGTCACATAAAAATATAGGGGATTCCCATATGCCCCACTCCCCACACCTCCCATAATTTCCCACATTTACAACATCCTTCATTAGTGAGGTACATTCATTGTTATTGATGAACATATTTTGGAACATTGCCACTAAGCGTGGATTAAAGTTTACATTGTAGTTTACACTTTCTCCCACACAATTCTGTAGGTAATGACAAAGTTTATAATTGCCTGTTTATACCATAGCAATGTCATTCAGGACAATTCCCAAGTCCCTCTCCCTGCCATCAGAACCTCCAGTGGCCACTGCCTCCACATCAGTGATATGATTTCTTCCATTGCTAGAATCACAAGTCTATAGTAGAATAACAGTAAGTCTGCTTTAGTCCACAGTTCATTCCCCAATCCTGAGGATTCTGGGATAGTGAAGTCCCTTCCACCTCCAAATGAGAGGAGGCTGTGATCCCATAGGGTCAATGGTTGGGACTTTCTTGTTTGCAGTTGTAGACTCTCTTGGTTCCTTGGTATGGGAGGTGTCCATTGTCACCTCCATATTAGTTGTCCTGAGTGAAACTAATGAACTGGAGAGTAGGTATTGCAACTTCAATGAGATTCAGGGCCCAGCTGGTACTAATTATAGGTTCAAATAGAAGGATAGAAGAGCCGTATTTAGGGAAATCACAATTGTGTCCAACACTGTCACTCTGGGAAGCATAAATTCCAAAGTAGTGCCCACTGGCAAGGCACCACATTCCTGAGCTACCTGGCCTGACTATAGTGCCTGGATGGCTCCAGGGCCTTCAGGAGCCCTATGATTTGGGGTAGTATCTACTTTGGTAGTCAAAGAGATCCTGCTGAGATGTGCATATGTGTAATCTCTGGAATAACCTCCCAACTCACTTTGAAGTCTCTTAGCCATATAAAATCATGTGTCTTTACCTTTCCCTCCTTTGATCAAGATCTTTTTCCAGTTGTATCACAAGCCAGTGCTTGGCAGTAATCTCTCAGTGCCAGGGAGGCTTATTGCCAGGAGTCATGTCCCACACTTGGGGAAAGTAATTTATTTATATTCTGAGTTTGGCTTAGAGAGGGGCCACATATGAGCAACAACAAGGCTTCCAGGAGGCAACTGTTAGGCACCCTACAACACTAGGCTAAGTTTCCATTTCAAGAGTAAAGGTTAATAAGCACAGTCATCAATATCAAGAGGCTGTCAATGGACCATCCTCCTTCATTAGTCATTGCCCCAAGAATACTCAGGGATTCTTGCTGATCTATTAGAAAATGTGGCAGAGCTCCCCAGGATGGGAATTTGATATTCTTTAAGTTATTGTGCAAATCTCCACCCACCAAGACAATGCCCCATGAACATTTGAACACATTCATATGCCTTATACGTATGCCCACGTGAGCTTCCTCCCATGTATCCCCCTTCATTGACACCCCACACCAACGATCCACCCTTGCAACAGGTGTAACACTTCTGTGATCCAAAACTTCTTCAAAAATGAAACAATAAAATAGACAAATACAATTAATAAGAAAATTAATAATAATGATTGTTTTAAAAATAAATAAAATACAAAAATATAAAAAATAAAAATTTGGGATAATAAAAATAATGAAAAATATTTTAAAATTTTTTTGTCACTTTCCCTTTCATTACTATAAGATCTGTTGTCCTATTTGTACAGTGACATTGCCTTAAGTTTATTCCCCCAGTGTCTTACTTTTCTTTTCATTATATCATCAAAGAAGTGTTAGGTTTCAGAAAAGTCACATACCGACTACAAGGGACTCATATACCAAAAATTTCCCCCCTTTTCCTCCCTTCCCCTATTAATAACATTGTATATGTGGAATGTACATTTGTTACAACTGATGTACAAATATTGAAACATAGCTACAAACTGTGGTAAATGGTTTACATTATGGTTTACATTTTAGACCATACACTTTTATAAACTTTGATGCAAGTCAACATGGCCTGTATCCATCATAGCAAGATCATGTAGAACACTTCCATCTCCCCCAAAATGCCCCATGTTCCATCTATTTTGTTCTTCCCTCTGCCTCCCCTTGGGATCCATGGCAACCACGAGGCTTCACTCCTTGAAGGAAAAAATCCATAGTTACTCACAACAACACTAAGGTCTTGACACACTGGTCTGCCCTCACCCATTAGGCTCTGCCCATGCTCTCAAGAGACTCCTGCCTTTCTATTTGAGGACATAGTGGGCCTCCCCAGATAGCGAGTCCACCACCTTGCCGCTCATTATGTGGGTCACCACCCACTGATTTAACAAAATATGGCATGATGAACACACACAATCCCTAGAAGCCTGCCTCAGATGCACACTGTCCCAATGCCCCCACATCCAACACCCATACCAGCAACACTCACTTGCCATATTGCCAAAATTGCACTCCAAATATTGTTGTTTCAACCATGTACCCACAAATCCCCAGTGTTCACCTGCTCTATCCTCTGACCCTCCACCAGTTGATGGACAGTCCAACCCACCATCCCCAACCTTCCCCCTGACAATAAATTATCATTACTCCACTGTCATGCCCCTTGAGTGTACAGCTACACACTTGCCTTTTATCATAGATTTTGCCCATTTGTGCATTGGCTGACAACCTTTTTTTCCCTTTTTCTTTCCTGTAAACCTATCTTTCACACTCTAGCTCTGATAGTCTGCTCAATTTGCTTAATTCATATCAGTGAGTTCATGTAATATTTGTCCTTCAGAACCTGGCTTGCTTCACTCAATATAAGGTCCTCAAGATTGATCCATGTTATCCTATCTGTTAATACTGAATTTCTTCTGATAGCTGAGTAATATTCCATTGTATGTATATACCACAATTTGTTTATCCATACATCTGGTGAGGGGCATTTAGGTTGATTCCAAGTTTTGACAAGAGTGAATAATGCTGCTATGAACATCGGTGTGCATATATCTGTTCATGTCCTTGCTTTCAGTTCTTCTGGGTATATACACAGCAGTGGAATTTCTGTATCATATGGTAGTTCTATAGTTAGTTTTCTGAGGAAACTCCAAACTATCCTCCAAAGTGGCTGCATTATTCTACATTGCCACCAGCAGTGGATGAGGTTTCCCACTCCTTCGCATCCTCTCCTAAACTTGCAGACCTCTATTTCTTTAATATCAGCCAGTCTTTTCGGTGTAAGATGGTATCTCATTGTAGTTTTGATTTGCATTTCCCTAATAGCTAGTGATTTTGAGCATCTTTTTATGTGTTTTTTTTTTAACTATTTGTATTTCTTCTTTGGCAAAATCTCTATTCAAATCCCTTCCCCTTTTTAAAATGTTTTTTTTGTCTTTACATTATCAAGGTGTAGGTTTTCTTTATATATGCTGGATATTAGGCTTCTATCAGATATATGGTTACCAAATATTTTCTCCCATTGAGTAGCCTATTTTTTCATATTTATTTTATTTTATTTTTAATATTTTTAAAAGATAGTTAGATTATATAAATATTACACACACAAAAATAGGAGTTCTCATATGTCCCACTCCCCATACCTCCCAAACTCTCCTACAGAAACAACATCCTTCATTAGTGTGGCACATTAATCACAACTGATATATGCACCTTGGGGCATTGCTACTGAACCATAGTTCACATTGTAGTTTACACTCTCTCCCACACAATTCTGCGGGTTATGGGAAGATATAAAATAGCCTATATCTCTCATTGCAATGTCATTCAGGATGATTCCCAAGTCCTGAAAAAGGCCCCATATTACCCCTGTTTTTCCCTCTCCCTGCCACCAGAGACTCCAGTGGCCTCTACCTCCACATCAATGTTGTAATTTCTTCCATTGCTGGAATCACAATAGGTCTATAGTAGAATACCAGTAAGTCCACTCTAGCCCTAGTTCATTCCCCAATACTGAGGATACTGGGATGGTAATGTCCAATCCAATTCTAATTGAGAGAGGGCTTTGATTCCTTACAACTGATGGATAGGACTCTCTTGCTTGCAGTTGTTGGCTATCTCATTTCCTTGGTATGGTGTTTGTCAATCCTCTTCTCCTTATTAGATGCCATGTGTGTGTCCAATGTACTTGAGGGTAGGTGTTGCAACTCTGCTGAGGCTCAAGGCCCACCTGGCACATGGAAAACCCCAAGATTCAAGTCTCTTGGCTATACACCTACAAACTCCAGCATCAAGTACAGGTTAAATAGAATGGAGAGATGAGCCATATGTAGGGAAACAATAACTGAGACCAACACTGTTAGGAGAACAAACTCCAAAGTAGGGTCCACTGGGAAGGTACCAAACTCCAGAGCTATCTGCCTTGACCATAGGATCTGGGTGTCTCCAGAGCCCTCAGGAGCCCAACTCTTTGGGGGTAGTATCCACTTTGGCACTCTATGAGATCCTGCTGAGAAGTGCATAAGCGTTACCTCTTGGATGACCTTCTGAATCACTTTGAAGTCTCAGCCATATAAACTCATTTGTCTCTACCTTTCACCCTTTTTATTTGAGGTCTTTTTACAGTTGCATTGCTAGCTGGTGCTTGGTAGTAATCCCTCGGTGCCAGGGAGACTCATCCTCAGGAATCATGTCCCACACTGTGGGGAAGTTAATGCATTTATATGCTGAGTTTGGCTTAGAAAGAGGCCACATTAGAGCAAAAAGGAGGCTCTCTGGAGGCAACTCTTAGGCACCCCACAACACTAGATTAATTTTCACTTTCAAGAGCAAAGGCTCACAAGCATAGTTGTCAATATCAAGGGTCCATCAGTGGACAATCCTTCTTTCCCAGTCATTACCCTTGCACTCAGGGGACTGCTGCTTCTCCATTAGAGAAAGAACATGGCAGAGCTCTCCAGGATGGGAATTAAATATTCTCTTGGTTATTATGTGAATCTCTACCCACTGCAACAATGCCCCATAAACATTTGAACAAATTTATATACCTTGTAAGTGTGCCGAAGTGAACTTCCTTTCATATATGCTCCAACACTGACACCCCACACCAATGATCCTCCCCTGCCCCAGTTGTAACCCTTCTGTGACCCAAAGCTTCTTCAAAAATGATGCCAATAAAATAGTCAAATACAATTAATAGGAAAATGAAATAATAGTGATAGGTTTAAATATAAGATATAAAATACATAAAAATTTAAAAACACTAAAAATAAAATAAAATTAAAAGATTGGGATATTAAAAATAATGAAAAATATTAAAATTTTTTTGACATTTTGCCTTTCATTACTGTAATATCTGTTGTCCTGTATGTAGAGTGAAATTTTCTTTCATTTATTCCCCAGTGTCTTACTTTTTTCATTTTGTTTTCAAAGAAGTTGTAGGTCACAATAGTCACTTACAGAATACAGGGAACTCCCATGTACCCTACATCTTCTCCCTTTTCCCTTTTCCCATATTAATACCTTTTTATATGTGTATGGTACCTTTGTTACAACTGATATACAAACAGTGAATCATAGCTACTAACCATGGTCAATGGTTTATAATATAGTTTACATTTTAAACTGTACACGTTTATAATTTTTGATGAGATTTAACATGGCCTGTGTCCATCATTGCAGGATCATGTAGAACACTTCCATTGCCTACTAAATACCCCATTTTCCATCTATTCTATTCCTCCCTCCCCCTCCCTTCACATCACATGGAGACCCTCCAGCTTCACTTCTTGGATAACAGAATTCATAGTTATTTGCAACAACACTGAGGTCTTGACACATTGATTTGTCCTCCCATATTAGGAACCCCACCATGCTCTTGAGAGTCTCCTGCTCCTCTGTTTGTAAACAAATTGGTCCTCCCCAGGATGTGAGTGCAACTCTTTCCCACTCATAATGTGAGTCTCCACCTACTGATACAACACATTATGAAAAAATGATCACTCAGACACTCCCTAGAAACGTGTTCCAAGTGCATCCTGTCCCGAATGTCCCCCATCCAACACCTTAAGTAACTCTTCCTTGTAGTATTGTCGTTAGAGTGTTCCCAATTTTCTACTTTCAACCACATATCCACGAATCCCCAGTATTCACCTGGCATCTCCCCCAAACCTCCCCTAGTTCATAGAACTTCTAAGCCATCCTCCCCAATTTACCCACTTGTCAAACCTGTACCACCCAACCCAATAGTATCACTACCCTCCGTTCATATCCCTTCACTTCCCAACTATACACTTTCACCTTATTATAGATTATGTCTGTATGGGCCTTGGCTCACAACCTTCTCCCTTTCTATTTACTGTAAACCAGTCTTCCAGACAATAGCTCTCTGACCCTGCTCAATTTGTTTAATTTATATCAGTGAGGTCATGTAATATTTGTCCTTCAGTGCCTGGCTTGCTTCACTCCACATAATGTCCTCAAGAGTCATCCATGTTACCCTGTGTGTTAGCACTGTATTCCTTCTTACAGGTGAATAATATTCTGTTGATGTATGTACCACATTTTATTTATCCATTCATCTGTTGATGGGCATTTGGGTTGATTTCATGTTTTGGTAATAATGAATAATGCCACTATGAATATTGGTGTGCATATATCTTTTCATGACCTTGATTTCAATTCATCTGAGTATGTACCCAGCAGTAGAATTGCTGGATCATGTGGCAGTTCTATAGTTAGCTTTCCAAGGAGCCACCAAACTGTCCTCCATAATGGCTAGACCATTTTACATTCCCACCAACAGTGGATGAGTTGTCCCATTCCTCCATATCTTGTCCAACACTTGTATTCTCTGTTTTGTTTTTTTTTACTAGCCTCCAGTCTAATGGGTGTATGATGGTGTGGCCGTTGGGCAGTTTGATGTAATTATGAATTCCAAAAATATTATTGGATCATGCTTGTAAACTGATCTGTTAATCTGGACATGATTAAGTTATGATTAGGGCGTTGACTGGGCCACATCAGTAGGGCATTGAGCCCCACCCCTTGGTGGGTGTGGAATCGAATATAAAATGCAAGGCAAAGAACAGAGTTGAAGCAGTCTTTTGAGAAGAAGTTTTGATGTTGGAAACAAAGCCCCAGGAGATGAGAAGCAAGCCGTTTGCCTGATCATCTATAGCTGACCTTGTGGGGGAAACAGGAGCTAAGCCCGGAGAGAAACGCAGCCTCAGGAAGAGAGGAACCCCAGAAGCCTGAACCCTGGCGAACGCCGGCAGCTGTCTCGCTCTAACACGTGACAATGGACTGTGGTGAGAGAAGAAACATAATGCTTTATGGCCTGGTATCTGTAGACTTCTACCCCAAATAAATACCCTTTGTAAAGACCAACCCATTTTTGGTATTTCACCTTAGCACTCCTTTGGCTCACTAATACAGATGGTTTCTCATTGTAGTTTTGATTTGCATTTCCCTAATAGCTAGTGAAGTTGAGCATCTTTTCATGTGCTGTTAGCCATTTGTATTTCTTCCTTGGAGAAGTGTCTTTTCAAGTTGCTTGCCCATTTTTTCAATGGGTTTTTTGTCTTTTTTATTTTTGAGTTGTAGGATTTCTTTATTTATGCTGGGTATTAGGCTCCTATCAGATACATGGTTGCCAAATATTTTCTCCCATTGGGTAGGCTGCCTTTTCACTTTCTTGAAAAACTCCTTTGAGGTGCAAAAGTTTTTAATTTTGAGGAGATCCATTCATCTATTTTTCTTTCACTGCTCATGCTTTGGTTGTGAAGTTCATGAAACCATTTTTTATTACAACGTCCTGTAGATGCTTCCCTATATTATCTACCAAGGTCTTTATGGTCTTAGCTCTTACATTTTGATCTTTGATCTATCTTAATTTCACTTTTGTATAAGTTGTGAGATGGTGCTCCTCTCATTCTTTTTGATATGGATATCCAGTTCTCCAAGCACCATTTGTTGAAGATACCATTCTCTCCCAGTTGAATGGGCTTGGTGGCCCTGTTGAATATCAGATGACTGTATATGTGAGGATTTATATCAGAACTCTCAATTCAGTTCCCTTGGTTGGTATGTCTATCCTTGTGCCAATACCATGCAGTCTTGACCACGGTAGGTTTGTAGTATGTTTTCAAGTCAGGTAGTGTGTTTCCTCTAATTTCCTTTATTATTATTATTCTTTTTTTTCAATATGTCTGGCTATTCTGGGCCTCTTGCCCTTCCAAATAAATTTCATAGTTGTTTTTCCTATTCAGTAAAAAATGATATGTAGTTTTTTTGGGGATTGCATTAAATCTGTAGATTAGTTTGGGTAGGATAGACATCTTAATGATGTTTAGTCTTTCTATCCATGAACAGGGAATATTCTTCCATTTTATTTAATTTTCTTTGATTTCCTTTAACAATGTTTTGTAGCTTCCTGCATATAAGTCCTTTACGTCTTTAAATAAATTTATTTCTAAGTATTTGATTCTTTAAGTTACTATTGTAAATGGTATGTTTTTCTTGATTTCCTCCTCAGATTGCTCATTATTGGTGTACAGAAATGCTACTGATTTTTGTATGTTGATATTATAACTTGTGAATTTACTCATTTGTAAGCTCTAGGAGCTTTGTTTTAATTTCTCAGGACTTTCTATATATGGGATCATGCCGTCTGCAAATAGTGAAATTTTTACTTCTTCACTTCCAATTTGGATGCCTTTTATATCTTTTTCTTGCCTATGTGCTCAAGCAAGTACTTCTAACTCCATGATACATAGAATCAGTGAAAGTGTGCATCCTTGTCTTGTTCACAATCTTAAAGGGAAAGATTTTAGGATTTCACCATTGAATATTATGTTAGCTGTGGGTTTTTCAATTATAGCCTTTATCATGTTGAGGAAGTTTCCTTCTATTCCTATCCTTTACAGTGTTTTTATCAGGAAAGTGTGCTGCAATTTTTTAATGCTTTTTCTGCATCTATAGAGGCAATCATGTGGTTTATTTTCTTTCAATCGGTTTATGTGGTGTATTACATTGATTGATTTTCTTATGTTGAACCATCCTTGTATACCGGGGATGAAACCCACTTGATTATGGTGTATATAATTCATTTGATGTATTGTTGAGTATGGTTAGCAAGTATTTTGTTAAGGATTTTAGCATCTAGGTTCATTAGAGAGATTGGTCTATAGTTTTCGTTTCTTGTGGCATTTTTGGCTTTGGTATTAGGCTGATGTCATCATCATAGAATGAGCTAGGAAATATTCCCTCTGCTTCTATTTTTTAGTAGAATTTAAGCAGGATTGGTGTTAGTTCTTTCCAGAATGTTTGGTAGAATTCACCTCTGAAGCCCTCTGGTCCTGTGGTCTTCATAGTCAGGGGCTATTAATGACTAATTCTATCTCTTTACTTGTGATTGGTCTGTTGAGTTAATCAATGTCTTCTTTTGACAGTGTAGGTTGGTTGTGTGTTTCTTGGGAATTGTCCATTTCCTGCAAATTATCCACCTTGTAGTCATATAATTTTTCAAAGTATCCTCTTATGATACTCTTTATTTCTGTGGTGTCAGTGGTAATATCCCCTTCCTCATTTCTTATTTCATGTATTTGCATCTTGTCTTTTTTGCTCTGTTAGTCTAGTTAAGGGATGATCAATTTTATTAATCTTCTTGAAGAACAAGCTTCAGTTTCATTTATTTTTTCTAGTGCTTTCTTATTTTCAATTTCATTTAATTCTGCTCTAATCTTTTGTAGTTTCTTTTTGTCTACTTCCTTTTTGGTTAGTATGTTTTTCTTTTTCTAATTCCTCTAAGTGTATAGTTAGGTCTTTGATTTTAGCTCTTTCTTCTTCTTCTTAAAAGATTTATTTATTTATTTATTTATTTATTTATTTATTTATTTATTTATTTATTTCAGCCTTCCCTCCATTGTTCTGTACTTGTTGTCTGCTTTCTGTGTGTTCTTCTGTGTCTGCTTGTCCTCTCTTTAGGTGGCACAGGGAACTGATCCTGAAACCTTCCAGATTGGGAGAGAAATGCTCAATCTCTTGTGCCATCTCAGATCCTTGATCTGCTGCATCTCTTATTGTCTCTCCTCTGTGTCTTTTTTGTTGTGTCATCTTGCTATGCCAGCTCTCCATGTGGGTCCACACTCTGTGTGGGCCAGCACTCCTGTGTGGGCCAGCTCTCATGTGTGGGCCAGTACTCCTGTGTGGGCCAACACTCCATGTGGGCCAGCTCTCCAATTGAGCCAGCTCACAACACAGGCCAGCTTGCCTTTCACCAGGAGGCCCTGGGAATCAAATCATGGACCTCCCACATGGTAGACAGGAGCCCAATTGCTTGAGCCACATCCATTTCCTTTTTTCTTTTTTAATATAGGCATTTATGGATTTAAATTTCCCTCTCAGTACTGCTTTTGCTGCATCCCATAGGTTTTGATATGTTGTGTTGTCATTTTGATTCATTTCAAGGTAGTTACTGATTTCTTTTGAGATTTCCTCATTCACTGACCACTTGTCTAGAAGTGTGTTGTTTAACTCCCATATCTTTGTGCCTAATCTGGTTCTCTGCCCATTACTGATTTCTAATTTCATTCCATTGTGGTCAGAGAAATTACTTTGTAGAATCTCAATCTTTCTGAATTCATTCAGTGTTGTTCTGTGGTCTAGCGTGTGGTCTATCCTGGAGAATGATCCATGTGCACTCAAGAAGAATGTATATCCTGCTGCATTTTTTTGTAATGTTCTGTATATGTCTGTTAGGTCCAGATCCTCTAATGTATTATTCAGCATCTTTGTTTCTTTATTGATTCTCTGTTGAGATGTTCTGTCTATTGGTGATAATGTTGTATTAAATTTCCCCACTATAATTGTAAAGGCATTTATTTCTACATATAATTTTTCCAGTGTTTGCCTCATGTATTTTGAGGCACCCTGGTTAGATGCATAGACATTTATGATTGTTCTTTCTTTTTTGTAGATTACCCCTTTTATTACTAAATTGTGCCCCTCTTTCTCTCTTAAAATAGTTTTGCATTTGAAGTCTCTTTGCCTGTTATTACTATATCCACTCTTGCCTCTTTTTGGTTATTGTTTGCTTGTAAAATTGTTTTCCAACCATTCACATTCAGCCTGCTTGCATCCCTGTATTTATGGTACATTTCTTGTAGACAGCATATAGATGGGTCATATTTCCTCATCTATTCTGCCAATCTGTGTCTCTTGACTGGTGAGATTAATCCATTAACATTCAATGTTATTACTGTGCAGGAATTACTTCCATTAGCCATAATTTCTTTAGGTTCATTTATGCTATGTCTTGTTTTATTTCTCTTTTTATCTTTTTAATTGTTTTTACATTCTCCTCCAACTCTCTCTCTCCTGTTTTTTCTTTTCCACCTGCAGAACTCCCTGTAGTATTTCTTGAAGTACAGGTTTCTTATTGACACATTCTCTTAATTTCTGTTTATTTGTGAATATTTTGATCTCTCCTTTATTTAAAAAAAATTATTCAAGTATATCATTCATACATGAACATATATAAACTATAAGTGTTCAGTAAACATCATGAACTTACAAAACAAACATACATAACATCATACAGGGCTCCCAAACATCACCCCCGCAACACTCTGCATTGTTGTGAAACATTTGTTAACAAATCATGAAAGAGCATCATCAAAGTACTACCAATAACTATAGTCTGTATCGTCCTCCCCTATACATTTTTAAAGGATTCTTTTATGTATTTACTTTTATCCATTTTTACCCCCTGCCTCCATTTTTGCTGTTTTGCCTGGCAGCTCATCCATTCATATTTCCCTCATTTTTTGAATGCTAGCTTCCCTGGATAGAGAACTTTTGACTGGAAGTTTTTTCTTTTAGCATTTTAGCTATATCTTACCACGGCCTTCTTGCCTCCAGGATTTCAGATGAAAAATCAACACTTAATATTATTGAACTTCCATTGTATGTGATGGTTCTCTTTTCTCTTGCTGCTTTTAGTAGTCTTTCTTTATCTGGAGCATTTAATAATTTGACAAGTATGTGTCTTGGAGTAGGCCTTTTAGGATTTCTACTATTTGGGGTTCACCGCACTTCCTGGACATGTACATCCATCTCCCTCAATAGAGTTGGGAAGTTTTCAGCCATTATTTCCTACAACAATCCTCCTGTCCCCTTTCCCTTCTCTTTAATATATATGTTTCTCTATAATATATATGTTTTCTGTTTCATGTTGTCATTCAAATCCTTAAGTCCCTGCTGATTTTTTTCTATCTTTTTTCTATCTGTTCCATCTTTTTTGATTTCACATTTACTGTCTTCCACATTGCTGATTCTTTCTTCTGCCTGTTCAAATCTGCTGTTGTGTGCTTCCAGTGTATTTTTGATTCATTGGATTGTGCCATTCAGCACCATCATATCCATTATTTTTTATGTATGTTTACAATTTTTTATCACTGTTTTCCCAATGTCTTCTTAATATCCTTAATCTCTTCCTTAACTTTATTAAGTTGATTCATGATATTTATTTGGAAATCTCTGATTATCTTTTCCATGTTCTCCATCTCCACCTGGTTTTTAGTTTGTTCACTGGACTTGGCCATGTATTCCTGTATCTTAGTATGGCTTGTAAATTTTTGTTGGTGTCTAGGCATCTGTTTGTCTTGATGGATTTATTCAGTTGATTATTTTCTCTTTCTATTCTATGGTTTTATTTTGTTGTTGTTTTGGTGCATGTTGTAAGGTTTCACTTTGACACTTCATTCCTTTTTTTCTATTTCCTTGCTATTGTCTATGTTTATTTGAAAGGAAAAAAATTAGGAGCAAAGAGAAGGAAAGAGACAGGAAAAAATGAATAATATTAATAATAATAGTAAAAATTAGGAGAGCAACCATACAAGTTCTAGGAAATTGAAAAATTAACACTAGTAAGAAGCACAGAGGAATAGATTATAAAAGTGGAGTAGAAAAAATAAAACAAGAAACAGAATAGAGAAAAATATATAGAATAAATTTAAAGTTTGGAATGTTAAGAAGAGGGGAAATGAAGAGAGCAAAGAGAGAAAGAATAAAGTAAATAAAGAAAGTAAACAAATAAGAGAAAAATGAAAAGAAAAAAAATTGGAGATGAAATAAAAGAGGTGGACTGAAAGAACAACAACAGAAAACAAGATATATAAAGATCAAGGAGAGAAAAGAAACAGCATAGGTAGAGTACATCTGTA
>JAQZBX010052519.1:0-19112 GCA_029593785.1 Cabassous unicinctus
ACCGGGGTGTTTGTCTTTTTTTTTTTTTTTTTTCATTATTTGTAAGAATTATTGAGAGAAAGATAAATAGAGGCAGACTTCATTTAACTGTTATATATGTACAAATATTCTCTCAGGCTCTCCCTAGTCTTTTAACTTTATAGTACCTTTTCCCCACAGTTAATGTTTTTAGATGGTTTTTAGCTACGTTCTCTATATATTTCAGATTTTAAACTATGATTATGGATTTTTTTTCCTGTCCAAAGATTATTAAAAAATGCTTGTAAAGCTTTAACCATTTTCTTTCTTACGCTTGGGTTTTTCAACCAATCTATAATTCATATTTGTGGGTTGTGAGACATATATTTAACTATATTATTATTTTCTAATGGAGATTATTTTCTCCAGTGCTGTTATTGACTACTTTACCTTTTCACAAATTTCAAATGTGAAATGCAAGCTTTATATTCTCAATTTCCATATATATGAGTCTGTTTTCTGAACTCCTTATTCAGTTCCAATGCTCTATTCATTGACTTCTGCAACAATAATGCTGTTTTATATGCAATAATTTTACAGCACATTTTGAGGATTTTTAGGGAAAATCATCTCTGCTCATCCATTCTTCTCCTTATTCTTTTTTTGTGCATCTTCATACCTCTTCTCTTTCAATTAATTTTTGGAATCAGTTTGTTAGGATCTGAAACTGCACTGACATTATAGGTTAACTTTGGAATAAATTCTCATATTTACAATATTGATTCTTCTCATTCAGAAAAGTAGTGTATCTCTCCATTTATTCAGGTCTGTTTATGTGTTTCAATGATATATTATAGTCTTCTTTATAGATCATTTTTTTGCAGTTCTCGAAAGGTTTATTTCTGGGTATTTTTTTTCTGCATCTATTGAGAAGATACAAAAGGTTTTCTACTTATATCTATCAATTTTGCTAATTAAAATAATAGATTTTCAGATGTTTAGTAATCCCAGCATTTCTGGAATTACGTTTATTGTTTCATAATTATGATTCTTTTAGTATGATGGTGGATTTTATTTGATGACATTAATTTAGGAATTCTGCTTCTATGTTCTGAGTGAAATTAGCCTTTTCTTTTCTTGCACACTATCTTTGTGTGAGGTTGGTTTCAGGTTTAACATAAACTAATAAAATGATTTGTAAGAGTTTTCTATATTTTGAAAGCTTGTGTACAGATATGTATCATGAAAACTACCTGCTCCTTGAAAGCTTATATAAAATTGTGTGGGACTAATGTATCTTTTATATTATTATGAAATATTTCAAACATATACATCAGCTCAAAGAGTAAAATAAACATTCCTGCCTCCACACTGGAGTTATAATAAACACTAATATTTTGTCATTTGTGTATATTTATTTTTAAAGAAAAATATTTTAATGCATATAGTTTAAGATTCCTGTGTACACTTTCCTAAACACACTTCCTTCTTTTCCCATCCTTCTCCTGCCTTGCACAACTGTCCTGAACTGAGTTTATCATTCTCATGCTTATATACTATGACTATATATGTATATAACCATAAATAATACACAGCATGATGTATTACATATTTTATGTAATGGTACTATACTGTAAACATCATTTAATAGCTTTTTACGCTCATATTACAGAGATTTTTGTCATGTAAATATATGTAGCTCTAGCTCACCTATTATGTATTCCATTAAGTACATATTCATTATATGTATTCTATAAAAATATTTTCCTGTATTGTACATAAAACATACTTCCATTGATGTGCATTTATATTGTTTTTGTTAAAACCTTGTAATTTTACTGTTTTTTGTACATTCAGGTTTTCTACATTATCTTGAATCAGTGTTGGTAATTTATATTTTCTTAGAATAACATTCATTTTGTTGAGGTTTTTCAGTTTATTGACAGAAGATTCTACATACTATTCTCTTATGATTTTTAAGATATGTATGTCCATTTACTTACTCCTAGTGCCATAAAATGGGTCTTTTCCTTTTTTTAAAAAGTTGCATTACCGTTTTTCTTTTTTTAATTAAACTTTTAAAAATATCAAACTTTTCTTATTTCTCAATTCATTTTGAATTTTTATTTATTTTTTAATATATTTTTATTAGAGAGATTGTGAACTTAGAAAGAAATCATAGACATGTGTAGAATTCCCGTGCAATAATTCATTTTTATTTTATATTCTGTTGATTTTTTAATCTTTATTAAGGCCACTTAATACTTTGAGTTAGTTTTCCTTTCCTAGAATCTTCAGTTGTAAGTTGAGTTTTGGCTGCATTCCAAAGATTTTGATACTCTTACAGTTGTTCATTTTGAAACAGTTCATGAACTAGGATTTTATTTTCTCCTTTGCCAAAATCACATACAAGGGTTTAGAATATGTAAGTGGATAGAGTTTTGGGCTACCTATTTTTTTTAAACTGTAGTTGTATTACACCATAGTCAGGGTAGATGACCTATATGATATTTACATTTTTAACTTGTTGAACTTTGGGTTTTAAGATTTAAGTTTTTGTGAATATTCCACATGGGTTTGAAAAGAAAGTAGACTTACATTTTTCTACTTGAATTTTTGATTTTTGAAGATAGTAGATATTAAATATACTACAGGATAATAACTACACATATGGATTCATCAATTTTTAAAAATATTTCCTCAAATTTTGCTTAAGATGTTGTCAGGTACTTAAAGATTTTTATATTTTCTTTGAGAACTATGCAGGATTCCTTTGTCCTTCCTCATGATTTTTACCTTTAATTCTATTTTGTCTCAGAATAGCATTACTATATCTTCTTTTTGTTAGCCTTTATCTGGTATATATTCAGTAGAGTGAAAAAGAAGGGTCTGGTTTGAAATGTTTGCCAATTTCTGTGGTATAAGGACTCCTACTGTGGCCAAATTCAACCAACCACCATGGGCATGGAGTTGGGAAGAGATATGTAATATCATTCTCACAAGCTGTTACAAGGTGGCTCCAAGATATTAAGCTTATCAAGTACTATGATTAAGTGTGTCTTCTTTGCCTGTGAGACTTTCTTTCTTTTTCCTTTTTTAAAGAAATATATATTTCAAATCTATTAGAAATATTGTGATTATTGGTATATTTGCATATATTCCAGTCATTTCATACTTTTTTTTTTTTACTTTGCTTCTTATTTACTGATTTCTCCCTTTCATCCATCTTTCTTCCATCTTTCCTTCTTCCTTCCTGGCTTGTAGTGGGTTGATGTAGCTTTCTTTATTCTTATTCCTTTCACCTAATTGAAAACTAAATTCTCTATTTCTGTTTTTCATGTGGTTCCTTTAACTGTTTTTAACATATATTTAATATTATATACTTTTCAATCAATATCTATAATTCATCATCCTGTATATTGTTCCACAAAGCCAAAAAATAAACTTTTCTAAACAACTAACTCCTCCCAATTACAATGCCATAATCATTAAAGATAATTGTTTAGATTTAACTAAGTAATTTGTTAAATTACTTAAATTACCATTCTTTCTATGTTCTAAAGATTAATCAGGCCCAATTTCAACAAAGGGACATCAAGAAGTGAAATGAGTAAGCTATTTGAATATATATGGAGGCAGAGGGCAAAAACCTTGTGTGAGATGAGGGCTTGCTGTGTTTAAGGCACAGCGAGTAACACAGTATGGCTACAGTGGAATAATTGATGTGAAATGTAGAAGAAAGTAAAGTCACAGAAGTAACAATAAGACTGATCATGGAGGTCTTTGTAGTGCAGTGAAGACTTTCTAATTTATTGTATAATCAACAGTCATGGGGCAATTTTGAGCAAGTGAGTTATGGAGTACATTTAAGAGGACTGTTCTGGCCAAATGGTGGAGAAAAGACTCTTCTAGAGTGTGTAAGTTTTGGGCTGCCAAAACAAATACTATGCAATGGGTTGGCTTAAGCAATGAGAATGTGGTACCTCACAGTTTTGAGGATAGGAGGACTTCAAGGTTATGCTGTCTTGCAGAAGACTGTGGTCTTCTGTCAGTTGCAATGCACATGGTGGCCTCTCATGGTCTTTCTCTTTTCTTCTAGGTTCCATTGACCTTCAGCTTCTGGCTGCTCCCTCTGTGGCTTTCTTTCTATCTATCTTTCTTTTCACTTATAAAGAACTCCAGTAATAGGATTAAGATCCATCCTGATTGAGTTGGGTCACACCTTAACTGGAGTAGCCTCATCAAAAGGTCCTACTTACATGCAAATATTCTCACTGACCTGATTTTATGATAATCAGGGTACGCTAAACATTCACTATATTAGAAACCATGCACGTATCCCCAGACCTAGTTTTTCTCCTTAGGTCTGGTTTTTAGAATGCTGGTGATAAAGTAAGCCTGATTTATTATATGACCATCCTATATCAGAAGACTGTAACTTTGGGTATCTTTTGTCAACCTCAGGAGATATAGCAGGAGGACAGAAGTGACTCGGGTGGTTGGGTACTGTCTCCCATAAGAAGGGACCTGGGTTTGATCCCCAGGACCTCCTGATAAAAATTAAAAAAAGAAAAATATAGAAGCCATGTCAGCCACAAGGCCCCATGTATGGGTGTGCCACCAGGTCCCATTCATGGTTGCACCAGGCCCCACAAGTGGGTGAGCTGCCAGGTCCCATCTGTGGGTGAGTCATCAGGCCCCATGCATGGGTGTACTGCCAGCCTCTGTGAGTGGGTGAGCCACCAGGCCCCATCCAAGGGTGCACTGCCAGGTCCCACAAGCCATGCAGCAGGATGATGATGTAACAGGAGGGTGACACAAGGGAGAGCCAAGATGAGATGCACTGAAAAACCAGGAACTAAGGTGGCACAGGTGGTAGGATGCCTCTCTCCCACATTGGAGATTCCAAGGATCAAATCCTGGTGAGGACAGGAGGAGAGGGATGAGAAGAGAGGGCAGGAAATGGACACAGAGTTGCCAAGCAAATAGACACAGAAACAGTGAAAATAGAGGGGTGTAAAAATGGATAGAAGTAAAAAAATAAATAAATCCTTAAAAAATGTATAGGGGAGGAAGATAAGGGCTATAGTTAGCAGTAATAATATGAGAATGCCTTCATATTTTAACAAATGTTTCACAAAAATGCAGGGAGCTTGTGGGGGGCAGTGATGTGTGGGAGCCCTGTATGATGTTATGCACATTTGTTTTGTAAGATCATGATGTTTACTAAACACTTATGGTATATGTATGCTCATGTATGAATGACATATTCAATAAATTGTGTTTTTTAAAAAAGGTCTTACTTACAATGGGTTCATACCCACAGGAATGGATTAAGTATAGGAATATGCTTTCCTGGGGTACACAGCTCCAAACCTTCATGTGGAGCAAGAGTTAAAGAGGGAGACTAGCTAGAAGACTGATGAAGAAGTACAAGAAAGTGATGATGATATGCTGTATCAGGAGAGTAGCAGTGGTAAGAGGTGGAAGAATTCTAGATACATTTTCAAATAACAACTAACAGGGTTTGTTGAAGGGTTAGAAATGCAATATGAGAGAAAGAGAAGAGACAAGGATGACTTCAGGTCTGGGGCAATTATCTGGATGACTTGTGAAAAAATTCTAAGATGGGAATCACTGTAAGGAAGTAGAGTTGAGAGAAGTAAAATTATTTTCCTAATTTTTCAATATTTTGAGTGTGAGCTGCCTACTAGACATTAAAGTGAAGATCAAATTTAGGAGGTGGATATATGAATCTATAATTTCAGGAAGAGGTTTCTACTAGACTTATCTAATTAGAAGACATAAGTCAGTAAATGGTATTTATTTAAAATTGTGGAATTGGAACAGACTGCCTAGAAAGTAAGTATGTACAGTGAAAAGGAGAGGGATGAAAACTGAACCTTAGGGTCTCCAACATTTAGATACTGGTCAAAAAGAGGAGAAGAATCCACAAAAAGTTAAGAGAAATAGCAGCTGAATGGGTATAAGAAAACCCAGGAGAGCATGTTATCTTAGAAAGTAAACAAAGTGTTTCATGGAGGAGGAAGTGATCAACAAAAGGAAACACTCCTGAGAGTTCAAATAAAATAAGGTCTGGGCAATATGGAGGTTATTGATGACATTGAAAAGAACTGATATAGCGATGAAGAAAGTTTGAAAGCCTAAATAGAAAACATTTGAAAGAGAATGGGAAACAAGGAAGTGAGAGAGAAGAGAATAAGTATCATTTTTAAAGAGTTTTGTTACATAAAGGAGGAAAGAAAGGTTTGGTAGCTGGAGGGAGATATAGAGTCAAAGGAGGTTTATTTTATTTTATTTATTTTTTGCTGAAGAAAGTGATCCAATATAGATGGGAAATTGATGATGCAGGATGTAGGGCTGACATTACATGGGCAAAGTCCTAGAGAATATTAGGGGATTGAATCCAATGCACAGACTGAAATATTAGCTTTAGCTGGGAACACAACACTTCTCTAGTAATAGGAAGTACAGTATGTGAGTATAGATTCAGATGGGTTAGAAGGCTTGGTAATGAATGAAAGAGGAAAACTTTTAGGTTGCTTCTCTTTTCTTGTTGAAACAAGAAGTTGTGTCTTTTCTTTTATGTAATTGCAAGTGGCCTCAAGAGCAAGCAAAAACAGTACATATTATGGAATCACTCAGTTTTGGGGGGAAAAAATAGATGATTTCAAATCCAGGGCATTCTCTTGGTTTTAGTCTGGAAAACCATCCTGGTCCCTGCTTCCTCTTGGGAATGAAAATTTGGGATGTGGTTAATGAAACTGATTTTCCAGGTAAAGAGCTATGACCAAGTTCTACTGTCTCTGTAGCTCTGTTCCAAGTGCTATCAGTTTGTTTCCTTGCTGTTTTAGGGTATCTAGATGTGGTGTGATTGTGAATGTGTGTGTGAGTGTATGCATTTCCCAGGTGATATTTCCAATCTACATAGGACAACTGCCAGGGTCAACTGCCAGGGTCAAGTTGTACATGATGGTGAAGCTTCCTAATGACTGAAAAGATGAAGTGGCCCAATATAATACTGATGTGGGGTCACTATTCTTTGTCCATGATATAAATGTTCCCTTTTTTTTCTTTCTCTTTCCATTGACTTCAGATAAGGATATCCAATCACATACATTATATTTGATATATATAATTTCCTAGGAGAGAAAAGAGTTGAGTGGAGTAATCTTCAAATGGACTACTGATTCAAAAGAGCACCCAAAAAAGGCAGCAGCAGATTATAAACTACCTGGTAGGGGCCTTTTCCTCAGTGGCAATTTTTTATCCATTGATTAAGAATTTTATATCCACAAAGCAAAATGGGCTTGAGAGATGCATGTCCAAGGAAAGCATGTGCCTTCCCCAGATGTCCCTACACTTGCTTATGGGGCCTTTGACTTAACCACTGTTTCCCATCTGTTTTCTAAAGGCATGAAGAGAACAAAGTATCTGAACAAACACTACACAACATGATTGAATCCTCAGAGTGTTTTCATTTCTGTAATTGTACATAACCCTAAGAGCAAGCAAAAACAGTACATATGCTGAAATCACTCACTTGAGGAAAAATCTGCCTAAGAAAATCAGAGTATTCTTGCTGACTTTCTCTGGAGAGTCATTCTGGTTCCATCTCCTGGAAGAAATGAGGATTGGGATATGGTTAAAGAAAGTGATTTCTTTCAGTTAAAGATCTACAGCTCTTATAAACATCAGTGTTCTCATAATGTGGCCTGGATTCTGTGCACAGGGACTGGGGAGTGTCTATGTACAAGTCTGTGAGGTGTGCTTGTGAATGTGAGGGGCATAGGAAGGGGTGTGAGTGTCTGTCCTGGAGAGGTGCAGTGAGATGCATATCCTTGAACACAATTCTAACGTCCACATTTCACCCAAATCCAAAACCCTGGGATTAGGAATAAAACCTGAATTTTGCTCCCATTTGAGAGAGTTTGCTGTCCAGCTGCCCCTCAATACTTTCCAAGGCCAAGCAGGGTTTCTGGAGGACTTGTGTGAAGGGACTACTGACTGGCTTGTTGCACACACTGGCTCTCATACTCCTGCTGGCCTGGTCTCCTGGAATGAACCAGGCCTACCATAGAGTCTCTGGACCACTGGGCTGAGGGGTCCCTGCTCCTCTCAGAACCCACAGCTCCAGTGAGACAGGTCTTCCCTGTCCCACAAACTACTCATGCCTCTCCCTGTGAACTTTCTTCAGGCCACACAGGTGTTTTCTGGCAGTGGGTGAGTTGGAAATGCATAAATGTCTTCTTTTCTCACTCCCCCAGCTGTCAACACTGTTCCAGAACAAGTCTTGTTCCAGAAATTATCTTGTACTAGATTCAAGAGAAGAGATTTGGGAAGCAAAAAGAGATAAAGAGAAAGAAGAGGAAATGCTGAACAGGTCAGAAGAAGAGGGGAAGGGAAACAAGTACATATGGAATCCATCACTTTTCTAGATTTCTTTTTGGCACTTGAGGAAATTCAGCAAAACTGAAGGGAACACTAGGGTAGCTGCTATTTTATGTGAACATGCAAGTGGAGATAAGAGCTAGCTGGTAAAAACAGGTACAGGAAATGAAGCAAATCCTGAGAATGTCTATGTAGGGGACAGAAACCATTCCCTTACAAGCCCCTAGGTTGCTCAGCCATCCATCCAATGGATCTTTAATTTGGAGAAGAGGGCTATATGTGCCTGTAGGGTCACCATGTACAGCTTCCTTCCCCATTCATCTCTGTACCTGCCTGAATTCCAGAACTTGTCACTCTGTTGTAGATCCTAGTATTGACAGCTACAAAGACCATGCATGACCTGAAGGTCTCTGCCTAAGCCTCAGAAGAGCTGGTGTTTGGAGACTGAAAAAAGGCATAATACCAAAGAAATAGAGATGCCTCAGTACTCAATCCCTTATACCCATTCTCTAATCAGCCAATTTAGTGATGTTTGGTTTTAGGTTTGATAGATTTAGAGTGAGTTTTAGAAATAGGCTTTACTTTTAATGTTAGATGTTATTATATTAAACAATATATAAGTCCTATTATTTGTTTTAATATTTATCAATAAAATAAATATGTACACAGATAAGCACCCTAAAAAGAGACAAGTACTGTAAACAAAGTTAGAGCTTCATGAATTATCATGTCTGCCTCCCTAACAGCTTCCACCAAGGACATGCCCTCTCTCATAGAACCCTCATGGAGTCATAGTTGAACAAATAACTGCAAACTTAATACTTAACATCTGTACTAAGTCCAATGTCTTTTTAAATACTTCATTTACTGAACTGTGCTTACTCATATGGATGGGAACATGAGAACAATATTTCTCATGGTCTAACTGTAAAACTTGGACTTTAATATATTTTATACATGCAAGTCAATTTTGTTGGGTATGAAACTAGTGACTCACAGTTTCTTTCCACTAATATATTACCCCATTTTCCTCTGACACAATGTACGGTTTTTAAAAACTTTGATGGGATTTTAAGGTGCTATTATGTCACTTGCTTTCTTCTAAATGCACAAAGCGTTCTTCATTTTCTTTAAAGCCCATCAATTTTACTAGAATATATATTGCCATTAGTTGTTCATAGTCAATGCTTAGTGTGTACATTTAATATGCAGCCTCAAAGCATTCCTTCTATTTCCAAAGGAAAATGATAAATTTTTTGTTTCACATCTCTGCTTTGGTTTTTCTTTCAGACACTTCAGTTATTTACATATTGATCCTTCTATACCTATCATTAACTTCTGAGACTTTCTCTGAAATCTTTTGCAATCTTTGTTAATTTCTATTGAATTTTTTTTCCTCTTCTCAACTTCTGTTTCTTAAAAGACATTATCATTCACTGTGTTCCTTCTAGCTTACATTACATTTATGGAGTGATTTTTCCATTTTTTTCCATATTCTTTCTGGATTTCTGTCCCTTCGTATTTTGAGTATTTCTTATCTGATGTTTTTTCATATCTTGCTTCATATTCTTAATGCCATATACCTTGTTTTTGAAAAAGTACATCACAAAGTATATGGAGAGGAAGTTCTTTCATTTCTTTGTAGTGCTGTTACTCTTCACTTATTGCTTTTCTGCCCTACATTATTTTTGTATGTCAACTAACATAAGTATTTTTACTACTGGTCATTTTATATGTCTTTTATCCTTGAATTTGTAGGCAGTATTATGATTCATAAGAGCTTTCCCAACCTCACAGAGCTGCCTCTCCTGTAGTTTCTATAAAATGTTCAAAAACATGGCATCTTCTTCTGGATATTTCCTGGTCCTATACTTTTCCACTCTTAAATATGGGCCTTCATTCCCATTACCTCTATTGCACCTGTACTTTTCTATCTTCATTCTGCATCTGATTATTGATTTTTGTCCCTATATTAGTTCTTGTTCTGGAAGGGTACAACTGCCATCATCTTGACAAAATCTGGTCATCGCCTTTAATTGTGTATGTATTTTCAGTTTTATGTCTTAAAATGTAATTCATTTCTCAATTAAATATTTGTTTATAAGTATTTTATCTAACAATTATTAACTTTTAGTGTCTTATTAGAGTTGAAATTGAAGGCAATTTCATGTCAATTCAAGGGAGGTTGTTATTGATTTATGATGTTAAAAATAAATTCCAACATAACCCCATAAAGAAAATATCTAAAAAAATATGCAGAAAAAGAAATAAAAGCAGGATCAAACTGTTTCACTACAAAAGATCAATTATATCCAAAGACGGCAGCAATGGAGGAAATGAGGGGAAAGAGTATAAGATGTACAATAAATGAATTAAAAATGGCTAAAGAAATCCAGCCTTTTCAGTAATTACGTCAAAAATAAACAAATTAAACTCACCAATCAAAGGACACATATTGGCAGAATGGAGTTTTTTTTAAAAAACTTGGAAAATCTACATTATTTTTAAAAAAGAGATTCACTTTAGATGCAAAGAAAAAAAGTGTTTGAAAGTTTCAGGATGAAGAGTAACTACAGGAGAGCTGGGGTGGCTATACTAATATCAGAAAAAATAGCCTTGATGTAAAATAACTACCTCAAAAGAAAATGAAAGGCACTATATATTAATAAAAGGGTCAATCCACCAAGAATGTATAACAATCATCAACAATTAGGCACAGAGCCACAAAACACCTGAAACTGCAATGGCAAAACTGAAAAAAGAAAAAGACAGTTATAGAACAATACTTGGAGACTTCAAATGCCACTTTCAATAATGGATTGATCAAGACAGAATATTAGTAAGGAAATTGAGGATGTGAGCAATAGTATAAATAAACTTCACCTAAGAGACACATATAGAACACCACTCAACAACAGTAGAATTTGCCTTCTTCTAAAGTGCCCATGGATCATTCTCCAGGCTAGACCATATGTTAGGATACAAGACTATAAATTTTAAGAGATTGAAATCACCCAAAGTTTCTCTCTTACCACAATGGAATGGCATAAAAATCAGTAACAGAAGGAAAACTGGAATTGTACAAAGAAGTGGAAAATACACAACCCATTCTTAAATAACCAATAGGATAATTTTCTGAAATCCACTTACAAGGGAAATCAGAAAATTCTTAGAGACTAATGAAAATTAAAAAAAAAAAAAAAAAAAAAAAAAAAAAACATTCCAAAAGCTATGGGAAGGAACAAGGCATGCTCATTGGGAAACTTATAGCTATAAATTCCTACATTAGGAAAGAATGATTTGAAATCAATAGCCTAATTTCTTATCTGGATGAAAGAAGAGCAAGCCAAACCTAACACTAGTAGAAGGAAGGAAATAATAAAGATTAGAGTGGAGTTATCAGGTAAAGAATAGAAAAACAATTGAGAGGATCAAAAAGGACACACTATGTAAAATGTGCCCAAAAGATGATTAGCCCCATTCAATAATATCACCACAGTTTTGTGATCCAGTTGACCCATCCACTTCCTGTGTATTCTGGAAATAAAGTTCCAAATATACAAAGGCGGAGATTTCAATGAGCCCTGTTGAAGTGGGCTGGAATTGGATGTATTGGTGTGATTTGAGGTGTTTATTGTATAGATAGAGATAAGTATAAGGAGAGTGAAAGAACCAGAAACATGCAGGCACTGCATTGTGATATGGCCTGAGTCTTCTCCATCCCCAATGTCCTGTTCCAGATCCAGAGCCCTGCTTCCTTTTCCCAGTCTAGATCCTCAGCAGTGACTTGATAATTTAACTGAGAGGTGGTGGAAGCATCAGACAGTCCCTTCCCCTGTCTGGCAATAGAGGAATCTTCAGCTTCTGGAGAATATAACTGTCAGATTTTGGTTAACAACTCCTTGAATTACTTTCATCCCTGAGGTTTCATTGGAAGCCTTTTTTTCCTGAATTTTCCTCTCGGCAATGTGGAGATAGACTGGTGGCCATTATCACTCACCTTCATTGTGGACTTCTGGAAGAGCTGGAAGAGGTATGGGGCTCCCCCTCTGCAGGCATGGGATACATCTAGTGGAGCTGTCTTAGCTCATGATGGCAGTTTGTTAGGTGCATGAGCTCATGGGAGAGGTGTGAGAGTTCTGGATGGAGGTGTTTTCAGAGGTCTTGGAATATAGGTTCCTCTGGAGATTCCCAGGCCTGGGGAGGAAGGAGGAGAGGTCTCCACTGATCCCCGGTGGCCTAATTGTGGACTGAGCACTATCAGGACAAGGGTTCCTTCTCTGATTATCATTCTGGGCCCTCATTCCTATGCACACACTCACTCTCATATACAAAAGTCACACATATATTTCCTACTTTCCACTAGGGAGAGTCTCAACAATGCACTTTAGAATTGGTACAAAAATTTATTTCCCAATTATGCCCTGTATCTCACAGGGAATGGATTTTAGAATGCTTAGCTTTATGAATATGCCTCTTTGGGTCCTTAGACTAAGAGACTCACCTTGTCTGCTAGCTGTAGACTCCATTAAGGGAAGATTCTTGCTGCTTAATGGGCTCTTTTGGAGGTATTTGATGTGCTACAACCCATCAGTCTACATATTCAGATTCCTATAATGCCATGGATGAGAGACAATTTCCAGCAGAAGCTCAGCATGAACACTGATGCCTCATTGGGAAATGGACAGGGAAAAACTACACAAACAGGGCCTTTAGAAGTTATAGGAGGTTGTGGCATCCCCCATTCTCAGCCCCTTGCCCATGGCTCTTGAGATGTTGTAAATGGCACCCCTCTACCCTGTCCTCTAGCCAAGTGGGGAGTCCCTTGGTACCAAATGTCTAGCTTGGAAATGGATTCATTATATTGCATTGATTTGCTACAACTGAGTGAGTGATGGGCTGCTGGGACCTCACCCATCATTCCCATGCCTGCCTCTGACTTGTTTACTTGGTTCAACTCCTCTGCTCAGATCAAGTCTCTAATATACTCCCTTCTTCCTCAGAAAAGCCAAGAATTTGATATCCTTTTTTCTGGTACTTCATTTGCTTGGGAAATCAAGGCCTTGTGCCTACCCATTTAGAATGAAAGTACAAAACAAGAGCTTAGCTTAATTTTCTTAATTTTCATTATCCCATGAATTGATTTAGAGCAAGGGTTTTACCAGTGAGCTCTGTTTAGGTCCAGATGTGAAGAATCTGCTAACAGTTGCCCATGGAACTGAGGCAGAGCCAGACTAGAAGCCTAGCTCTTACCCAGTGCTCATCTGCTATGTCACTCTTTGTCATTCATAAAATCAGCCAACTTTTATGGAAGATTCTGCGACCAGTCACCTGTACAGAGCTGGGGAGGTCAAGGGCATGAAGCAGCCTTGTATGATACAGCTATTGTCTTTTGTTAAAGAAAGATACCACAAGTAAGTTGTGTTTTTGTCTAACTTTGTGTCTGCCTAGTTGCTGTGTATATCACACATTGGGATGTTGAAATCAAGTTAACAAATGAAAACACTTAAAAGAGCTCTATTCAGATTGTTAAAAATTCAATATGTGCTTATATGAGTAAATGAATATTCCTGGAGCCCAAATTAGGCTAAGCAGGATGGAAAGGTTTACGAGAAATCTGGACATAGAAAAGATTGGGAAGGGAGAAGATTTTCCCGGGACCTTTAACCTACCCAGCCCCCAGGGCCTTCTCTTTGCAAGAACTCTGAGGGAGGGGCTAGGTGTGGCAGATTAAAACTATCTTTTAGGCTGCGGATTTAAGAATTAGTTTATAATTTAATTCCATAATGTATATCTTTAACAACCTTAAAATTGGTTAATAATCCTATTACCAAATTTCAGTAAGTAAAGGAACAGTCCTTGAAAGCTATGGAAAGATCTTTTCTAAATTATAATATATTGCAGAACCTAGCAGTCAGTATGCTTTTAAGATTATTCAGTTTTAGAATTTTATTATAGAGGTTTTAAGCCTCCTGGAAGGGAAGGAAAAAGAGCATTTCTTGCATAAAGAATAATGGTTTCAATTTTATTTAGCTTAGGTGTAACCTCCCTAATTTTTTAGAATACTAATTAAATAAATTAACATTATATGTATTAAATCTTTATGACAATGAAAGTTGTAAGTTCATGTTTAATGATATTAAGTTAGAAGGAAATGCAGATGTGTCCTCTGGTCAGTGAATCAAGTAAACTTCATTGGCTCTAATTCTAATTTAATAAGCTTATTTCAAGGGAAAATATCCATTCTATGTGGTTATGGTTAAGTATAAGGAGTTTGTGAAAGCATCTTCTAAACTGAAGCATTTAAATGGCTAATTCTTGGAATCCATTATTAATTAGAAATATAAATTGATATTAATAACAAAAAGTAACTTCATAGCAGGGAAACCTGTTAGAGGCCACCTCAATGTGCATATTAAAGTGATGGTAAGGAAAGATAATACTGATTACATTGGGAATCCTCAGTTTTCATAAAATAATGGAGAAATTGTTTCTCTTGTATTGCTAAAGAAAAATACCTATTAATTTACATAATCATGGCAAAGATAATGTCCTTTATTTATTTATTTTTTTATTGTGGGTAAAAATCAAAATTTTTCACAATACATACCAATATTTGTAAGATGATATATAAATACATATACATATATGTGCATTTCCTTACATAAATGTAATTTTATATATATATATTTTAAAGGTGCTTAGAATACCTAATTATTACTCAGAAATTACAGGGATTCCCATGTTCCCCACCTCCCACACCTCCCACACCATCCCACACCAACATCCTTCATCAGTGTGGCACATCACCTGCAATGGATATACACATCCTGGGGCCTTGCCACCAAGCATAGACCACTTTCACATCATAGACCACCTTCTCTCCCACACAGTTCTGCATGGTATATGCTGATGCAAAATGGCTTATATCTGTCACCGCAACACCACTCAGGACAACCCCCAAGTCCTGAAAAGCCCCTGTATTTCAACTGACCCTCCCCTCCCTGCCCCAAAAATGTCCAGTGGCCAACGGCTCCACCTCACTGCTACAATTTCTTCCATTGCTTGAATCACAATATGTCTATGACAGAACACCACCAAGTCCACTCTAGTCCATAGCTCCTCCCCCAATCCTGAGGAGTTTGGGAGGATGATGTCTTTTAATATGTTATATGCTGTATTGGATGTGTTTACAAATTACATAAATATAGACAGTAATGAAGTCTATCCTTTTTAAACTCTCCTGTGCATTCACACCTAGCTGAAATACCCTGCATGTTGCCACTTCATTTGAGTTATTGGCTAAGTTGATCACTGACCTCTGAGAAATAAAGGTAACTACCACATTGCTGGTTATGCTCCTGAAGTGGATGGAAAGTATGTTGCAGTTTCAGACTCCTGCAGCAGCCAGCAAGGGTTCAATATGGCCAGATGTACAATGGACATTGCCTCCAGACTGGCTTTGTTTCATAATGCCAAAGGGCGCTATGCACCAGGCAGGTGAAACACTGGAGCCTTACATTCCTAATCTCTCTCTAGGATCAACTGTGCAGCAGCATGCTGGCAGTGTGAAGGGCTTACCAAGTGGAGCAACAATTACCAGAGTACTGTGAGTAGAACATAAGCAAACACAATTGGCATGATGGCCTGCTTCCATGGAGAGATAACATGTATGGAATTGCAAACCTGGAGCTTAGATCTATTAAATGCAGCTCAAAGAGAAACATCCATTCATTAGTGCATTGCTTAATATTAAGTATTTTACCTATATACCTGATGAATATGATAATATCTCTTCTATTCCAGATCATATGCAGAAGGTATTGAACAGGTTAAAATCTTGGTAAACTTAATTCATTTTATAAGTAGTTAATGAACGTGGGTATAAGATAAAGGAATGACTCTCTTAAGTACTGTCTTTATGTTGTTTGCCATATGCTTGTCTTGTTGCCTATACTGTCTTTGTGAGCTTATGTCTAGGGTAGTGCCTCTCTTCATACTTCTCCTAGCTGCTCTAAGCATAACCACTGCTGTGGGAACTGGAGTTGGCAGTGTATACCCAAACCCAGCAGGTCTACCACAGTGTCTTCCTAGAGTTAACCAACAGTATAAAAGAAGTTCAGGAAGAATGCTGTTTTGCATCAACTTTGGGAGGAAGCAGCTTCTGAAGACACCTGACCATTGTCTTGTGGTCCAGTGTGTCATGACTGGCCCCCTTTTTAGGTCTGTTCACCACCATCTTCTTGATCCTTTTAGTGAGACCATGTATCTTCAAAATTTTAAGTTTATTTCTTAGAAAATTAATGCCTTATTAGTCATGTGTGGATTTCATCCAGTTCCAACTAGGGTGCCGGACCCATCTTCCCTCAAACACAGTAGAATGGCCAGTGAGGTTCATTTCCTGTCAAGCAGAAACTACAGCCCTAATCAGCACGAAGCAACTATAGAAGAATGACCATCGCCCCTCAGCACCCCTTTAAGAATAAGGACATGAACCCTCTGAGGAGGAAGTTGAGGCAGTTTTGTCGAGGGAAATGAGAAGATGGGTCACAACATGGCCAACCAACAATGTGGCCATGAGACCATGCTGAGTCCTTGACCTTGACCTTGAGGTTCCAGTTGGGACTCTTTTCTGGGCTGAGGGGAGGCCCTGGATATTCCAAACAGGCCTCACCATTGGCCCCCACCATTGGTGGGGTAACCAATAACAGCTTGGACCCCTCCCCTTAGCATTGGTAAGGGAGAAACAATTAATAGCTTAAAGGGTGACCACACAAGCCAGACTAGCTTTGTCTGCCTAGAGGAGGGCATACCAAATTTTGGTGCTTATTTCCATCCTCCTCTCCATTTCTCAGCAAGCTTTGTTCTTTCCCCCATTTCTCAAAAAATTCTTTTTCATGGCCTAACAAAAAAAGAAAGGAAAAAAAAAGAGAAATGCCACAAGTAGGTGTTATAGATGCAGCTGTGAATAGGATTCAGTGACTTCCACAAATGACAGTCCACTCAGTGAGCCACAGAATGTCCCCATGGTATAGGAAGCCTGGGTGTGCATTTCTGAAATCCCACAGTGTTACCCCATTAATAACCAACATTTTTATGGTTTCAATCCATACAATTCTTAGTAATGTACATGTATTCAAGATGCTCAATAATGGAATCATGGTATAATGTGGCTGTCAGGATATTTGTGTGTACATAAAAGTTTAAAATACTAAAGAAAATAAATCAATTTTTCTTCCTAGAAGTTATTTCTAAAATGTGGTGTTGAATTGTAGTATGGGCAAAAGTTACTGATGAGTCTTTGGACCATATGATATACACAGGTTACTTTGGGGGATCTTGTATATGCCTAATAGGAAAGCCAATTGTTGGCAAAATTGTAGGTCCAATTAAAATGACTCTGAACCTATGTGATAGGGAATCTAAAGCAATAGAAATAAAATTTTAAAAAACCACATTTAAAAATAAATGCTACCACTGAAACAAAATTCTTAAAAACTAAATAAAAAGAAAATAACTCTGAAATCAAATGCCTTATTTATGAATGATAAAAATCAATGTAAATGTAATACTAAAATACAATAAGAAACTAAAACTTAATAATCAGAATAAAATACTCATAAATAGAAATAAGGTTAAATTCAGAAATAAAATGGATTTGAAGAAATGTAATTGAAAACACCTTTAAAGATAATTGATTCTGAAAATACATACACATTTAAAGGTAATGTCTAGATTTTGACAAGGTCTAGACAAGGCGGTAGTTGTTCCCTTCCAAAATAAGAGTTTAAATAAGGGGCAATAATCAATAATCAGATGGATAAACAAAATAGAGGACAGATGCAATGGAGATAATGAGTGTGAAGACCCTTACTTAGGAGTGGATAAAATTCTGAAGCAGGAAATATCATGGAAGCAGGATGCCATAATTTAAGCATCCATCTCCCTAAGTCCTCTCTCAATTAGAAACAGAGTGAGCATCAGCATCCCCAAATCCTCAATATTTGGTAATGGACAATTGTCTAAAGTAGACATTATTATTCTATTATAGATTTATTATTCTAGGAATGGAAGAACTTTTATCATTGATATAATGGCAGTGGCTACTGGAGGTTCTGAAGGGAGGGAGAGGGAAGAACAAGAGTAGCATGGGGACATTTTTTGGGACATTGGAATTGTTCTGTATGACATTGCAATGATAGATACAGGCCATTATACATTTTGTCACAACCTATAAAATTATGTGGGGCAGAGTGTAAACTATAACCTAAACTATAGTCCATGGTTAGCAGCAATGCTTCAATATGTGTTCATCAATTGTAACAAATATACCACACTAATGAAAGATATTGTTAATATGGGAAAGTTGGGGGGAGGGGCATTTTGGAATCTCCTATATTTTTTATGTAACATTTTTGTAATCTAAAGCTTCTTTAAAAATAAAAAATTAAAAGAAAAGAATCAAGATGCCATAGTTTCAGCATTACACAGAAATAACAGGAGATAGAGGTTCGTGAGGTTGGGAAAGCTATCCTGAATCATACTAATGTCTACAATTTCAAGAAAAAAATTCATATATAATGAATAGTAGAACAAATATTCACGCCTAGACCTATGCAAAAGTAATATAGGGGGAAAAGTCATGATTGACACCACTGCAAATAAATGAAAGCTCTTTAACTTGATATGTTTTATATACTGGAATGTACTTTTAAAAAAATAATGTAAATGAAACTATATAT
>JAQZBX010052520.1:7300-19194 GCA_029593785.1 Cabassous unicinctus
TAACCATTTTTAAGGAAAAGTAAGCTAATACAAAAATAATGTCTATGTTTTCCCTGTCCTAAAGTATCAGCTGTATGTTTGATATCCTGGTGAATCTCTACTCTAAGAGGAGCTGGGAATCAAACTAGGAACCTTGTATATTCAAGGCAGAAACTCCTCCACTGAGCTAAAATTTCTTGTTGGGTCAGTTAGCTCTTCAGAAACCAATCTAGTCACTTTCCCTAGGGCAGGTTTGACTCTTTGCAGTTGGATAAATTCCTGCTGATTAGGAGTCTGTCCCTGCCCCCTTTCCATTCTTATTGCTTTATCTCCCAGGGCAGCAGGACACAATAGCCTGTGTAAAGGGATTCCCCCTCACCTCTCCCAGTCAGATGTAGTTCCTTTTTGAAATTCAAATGGGACCCTGGTGACTGAACTCACTGCAGAAAAATGACTCTCAACCCTCTTCCAGACCACCCACTCCTCCCAGGGGACCCTAAATAGGCTCTTGGAAGCTTATTAAGCACTTCCTACTACCCGCCTCCCTTAAGGGAGTTGACATTTTGATAGTTTTCAGCATGGAGCTAGTTAATTGCCTGAACCTGCCCTCTTCCAGGCCAAATTTCTCTATCCCAGGGCAGTTAGGTAAATCAGGTTGCCTCAGCAGATTCGCCTCTCCCCTCTTCCTGGTGCCACTTTGAGCCAGGCAACCAAACTCACAGGAAGGAAACCCCTCTCCACCCTTTGCCAGAACCCTCCCACTCTTGAAGAACACTCCTTCCCACTGGGTGGCCAGCAGGAGTCAGGGCTTGGGACTCAAGGTGGCTTTGACTTGAGGATGAAGCTTAGCCATCTTGCAGTTTCTAGCCTCAGGGGCAAGAAACTCAGAGTTTTATCTTGAGCAATTTACCTCTTTGTCCAGCTCTCTCCAGATCAATGTCCTGAGGCCTCCTGCTCTGTGGGTTCCAAAAACAGCTCACTTGGGTAGGATCTTGCCCCCACTCAGCCATTCTTTGTGAGAGAGATGGTAAGTTCACACTTTAATCAATGCCATCTTGCCCAGATCCTCCTGAATGGTTTCAATTGTCTTATCTTCAGCTTCACGAATTCTTTCTTCTGCCAGTTCCATTGTTGAACCCCTCTAGGGATTTATATATATATGTGTGTGATAGAGACCATGAAAGGGAGCCAAACAAAGCTGAGGATCACAGTAACAAATATATATGTGTATATATACACACACACATATATATATTTGTTACTGTGATCTTCAGCTTTGTTTGGTTCCCTTTCATGGTCTCTATCTCTTTATTGACATTCTCTTCATGTTCATTTATCATTTCCCTGATATCCTTGAGTTCTTTATCCATATTTTTCTTTAGCTCTGTGAACACATTTAGGACCATTTTCTCAAATCTGTGTCTGGTATATCTAAGCTCTGGTTGGCCTGAATCACGGTTTCTAATTCTTTACACTGCTTCTGTGCACAAGCCATCAGTTCCTTGTATGTTTTGCAATGATTTTTTCTTATTGTGTTGTCTCTGAAATTTAGACTCGGAGGTAGCTCTTTCTTAAGCTTGTGTATTAGTCAGCCAAAGGGGTGCTAATGTGAAATACTAGAAATGGTTGGTCTTTATAAAGGGTATTTATTTGGGGTAGAAGTCCACAGATACCAGGCCATAAAGTGTTAAGTTTCTTCTCTCACCACAGTCCATTGCCACGCATTAGAGCAAGACAGTTGCCAGCGTTTGCCAGGGTTTAGGCTTCTGGGGTTCCTCTCTTCAGGCTTAGCTCCTGTTTCCTCCACAAGGTCATCTGTAGACAATCAGGCGAACGGCTTGCTTCTCTTCTCCTGGGGCCTTCTTTCCAACATCAAAACTGCTTCTCAAAATACTCCTACTCAAAACTGTTCTTGCCATGCCTTTTATATTTGATTCCCCACCCACCAAGGGGTGGGACTCAACACCCTAATTATAACCTAATCATGCCCAGATTAACAGATCAGTTTACAAGCATGATCCAATTATATTTTTGGAATTCATAATTACATCAAATTGGTCAACAGTTACAGCTTGTATCCAGCTAGTGTTATCACAGAGATTTTCTTGAATTCCAGGAACTAACAAAAAAGAAAAAGAAACTATCTTTGTCAGTCTTTACAGATTGGCCTGAGCAAATGATCTCCTTCAGAATTTAGCCACACAATGAGTTTAGAGAATAGCTCAAGGCAAAAGCACAGTGTCTTTCCTAGTCCTTTCTGCTCATGTAGCTTGTCCTCTGCATGTGCATATATCCCTAAGAATTTACCCGTTTACCTGAATCCAGATGCTCCCTCTTCCCTCAGAAAGAGCAATTCTTCATGGTTGCAGGCACTGCACTGTATGGCCCACAGCCACAAAAATATTTGACCCAAACATCTGTGATTTGAGAGCTCTGTAAGCTGCCTTATACATGCAGGGCAAGATCTACGATGGCAAGTCCACAGTGAGTGTCCCAGTTCAGACTTTCAGGCTGCCACCAGATTGGCATAGTAATACATGCTCCCAATATGTGCAAGAGGGTTGCTATACTCTCTCCAGACCCAGGACCAGGAATCCACACCAGAAACACAGGCTGACTCTATGCCAAGCTGATGAGGGAATGGGGAAAGAGCCAGCCTGGGTGCCAGGAGATGCTACCATTTTTTAAGTTTCCTTTTCTTGATTTGTAACTCATCCAGCTATTACAACCCTTTATGTATTTTTCCAGTGCTCAGAGGAAGATGACTTTGCCAGGTTTTGCTATTTGTTCAAAGGTTCTGTGGAGAATGAGCCCCTGGAGCCTCTCATGCTGCCATCTTGATCAACCAGAAGTGCTTCCACATTTGTGATTTGTGTTTTTTAAATTTACTCCATTCTTCTTCCAAACTAGCCAGAGTGCAGGGCAGAGGAGGGAAGACTGTGACTTATTCAAATATGATAGTGAAATGGAGGGAAGTATAGTTTCAGGGGTTTGGGGCAAAACTGACCATCCTGAGATATTAAATAAGAGGACAATGAGGAAGACCAGTTTTGGCAATCATAATGGTGTAGGGGAGCAGGATGGCCAAAAGGGATGGTGACAAGTTTGGTCTTGGACCCTGGATTTGAGGTTACCTTTGAGATATCCAAGTAAAGATGCTAAGTTGTTTATATGCATCTGGGTTGGGGTTACAAAACTAGAATTCCACTACATTTAAGTGGTCATCAGAGTTAAGGGTGTTGATGAGATGGGCAAGAGCAAAATGGTAAAATGGGGATACAAAAAGCTTAGAACTAAACTTTTGTTTGATTCTTCTAATCCACGCCTCTGCAGTTTCACCATGTTGTGAAACTCAGTTTTATTTATTCTACTCAGGACTCAGTGAACTACTTCAATCTGAAGACTCATCTCTGCCATCAGTTTGAGCAATTCCCAACCATTACAACTTTGAATATTACCTCTCCCTCACTCTCTCCATCTCATCATTTTGGAAATCCTATTGGTTGTATGCTGAACCTTCTCTTTCTATGTGCCATGTCTCTTTCATAGTTTCCATCCCTGCATCTTTTTGTGTGTATTCTAATTGATCCCCTTGTATCTATATTCCAGAAGACAAATTCTCTCTTCAATTGCATCTACTCTATCTTCTATTTTATCCATAAATTGTTTTTTTTTATTATTATAATTACTCTATACTTTACATTTCTAAAAAGTCTAGCTGTGGATTTTCCAAGTCGGGATATATATTTTTTTTTTTAATTTTAATATGACCCCTTGTTCTTTCATAATGGATTTTTATTTCTTCATAATCAATTAAATTATTTCAAAACAATTTATTTTTAATCTCTTTGAGATTGTTATAGAACTTCTTATTCTGGGAGTAATAATTCTGTTTTGGGTGCTGTATCTCCTGACACACTCATGTTTTGTTTTGTTTTGTTTTCCTCATGCAGTTTATAAATTTCTATTGTGGTTTCTTCTAGCACTGTTACATTTAAGGATATGGTTACTGCTGGGGAAAAAGAAGAAGGCTTCTGGGTGGCCAAATGTTCTGAATTATGGTTACATGGGTGTGTGCACTTCATGAAAATTCACCAAAATGTTTATTTATGAATCATGCTCTTTCTCTAGGAATGTTATAGAGAATGTTATATTTGATATAAAGCATATATATATAAATTTCAGTAAGATTAAAGGGCACAGGGATAGCCAGTATGCTAACATATGACCACTCACAGATCTTCACATTTGAGAAATAGAAAGGGGAACAATTTTCAGTGTTCAGTACCTCTGGTTTCATCTCTAATTCTGAATTAATAATAGAACTTCTTTTGGTCATTACTAGTCTTTAACAACCTAATTCCTGAACACCTGTGACATCCTGAAAAGAACAAAAGTATAGATGCATATAAAGTATGCAGCCTGGAGGTGCATAGAGAATAGAAGGAGGTAATTTTGGAATGTGAACTGCTGGCCTGGACAGTCTAGTAGGCAGTGACAGCCCTTAGAGGACTCCAGGAGGCAGGATGGAATTGAAGCAGCAAGAAAAATAATCAATTTTTATGGCCAGAACACAAATGTCCCTCCCTTTCCTCCTCCCAGGGACCTCTTTTTTGCCCTGGTTCCTCCTAAGTTCTCTCTATGCTCATTTGAGAAATCCTTAGCCTTCTAGCTCTTCTTTCACAAGCAAACAAAAGTTGACTTGGGAAAGAAACCAAGAAGACTCTTCCCTGGATGGGGCCAGCTTGGGAGAGAGTGAAAGGGAGCATAAAAACCCACTCCAGGCCTGGGTTGTAGGAAGGAAGCCTGTGCATCCTTGTCCTGTCCTGATCCAGAAATGGCTTGCCCAAGCTGTATGACATCTGGAGGGTTTGGCAGCATCTGTGATCTCACTTGGAGAATGGAGATAAAAAATAGTAGCCCACCTGTCCAGCCCCGGGCCCAGCACAATGATGGTTGCTCCTGCTGATGCTTCTGTTGTTGTGAAAATTATGTTTCCTATAAAATGAGACCCACAGTGGTGGCTGACCTTTGATGATAGGGAACCTCAGACACCTCCCTAAGAAGTTACCTTCCTGCCTCTAAGTTCAGCTATGTGCACCAACACTAGGTCAGATGGTTCAGTGAAAGCTTCTGATGAGTCCTTCATGCTCCATGCCAGGGCCATGCAGAGACCTGATGAACTGCGGTCTGAGTTGGGTTTAAACAGAGCACAATTGCTATATTTGGTTTAATAATTTATCTCATTTAGACCTAACTAATAATGGAAGATATATTTTTAATGGCTGAAAATAGAGTTGCTTAAAAGGCAGGGAGGGGAGTGTCATAAAAATACATGTAGAACTAAATATAAGGAAAGAAACATGTATATTGAGTTTTGAGTGTGAGACTATTTGCCTCTGAGGATTTTTCTATTATCCGGTTTTAAATTTAAATTATCTTGCTGTTCTCATTCAGAATATCACATCAAGTCTGCCTCTTTTTGGAGTACAGCTCTGAGTACCTTGTCAGTGCACGGTAAACGTTAGAAAGTAATAAATAATGGAAATAACCTTTGCAATAATGCAAAGAAATGTAATCCAGCTGGACAGATATTGGTACTAGAGAAAAATGAGTCATAAAATGCCCAAAGTGCTATAAATTTCCAGAGAAATGGTCCAGGAGGCAATAAGTTTCTTCTGGAAGAGCTTCATACATCTCAGAAATTAGATGTCTGGTGGTTGGCATTTAGCACTAATATCTTCCCAGCTCACTCTGTGTTCTTGAAAAAGGATGGAGCAAATTTGGCTGTGAGTGATGTGGAATGTGTAAAAGTTCTACCTTTCCAGTTCTTATCCCTAAAAACATTGACTTTATGAAAAAACAAAAAGCATGGATATATCACAGAAAAAATCAGTATTTTACCAGAGCCTCAAACAACACTGGACGCGCTTCATACCCTAGCCAAAGGAAACAAAGGCTTTGGCAAATGCTTGTCTGAAACTCAATCTAGAACTAAGAGAAATGTTGGCCTATGGTTCCTGGTCCATGTGAGACCAGGCACTTCTAGAATATCTCCAAGTCCCCTCAAGAAGGAGGAGAGATTCACACAGCAGACAAATGGAACTTGGCATAGAGGACTCAGAGGCAATGTCACTGACAACTTGGTCCCTGATGGTGAGGCATGTTTCTCCTGTGATACCATTTTAGCCATTTCAAATGCTAGCTGCAGCCCTGCTGCCCCCAAAGCCCAAAGGCCTCTCCCAGGTATCTGCAGATTTCCATTCTTCTGGAGTCATCCTAATTTCCTTCATCTTGCAGCTGTTTCTTTATCTTCTCCCTCTCAATGAACCAAATATGGGGTGAGATCCCTCTCTTTTATTCATTAAAAGTAAAATAAAATCATATGTGATATGTACATGTGGAGCTAATTTCCCAGAGGCCCAGGGGATGGGCCCACAGTGCAACATCTGACAAATTCCTTTAATTTCCAGTTTAGGCATTTTCAAGCTCTCTTGGTTCATCCCACTGCTTGGGTTTTCCTCCCTGACTCTTTCTCCCTAGGAACTTCTGCCATGTTTTCTGTCTTAGTTTTGCAGCTGCTAAAACAAATGTCATACAATGGGAATTTATTGGCTCAAAGTTTTGAGACTAGGGAGAGGTTCAATGTCAAAGTGTCAGCAAGGTGAAGATTTTTCCTCAAAGACTGTGGTGTTCTGGCACTGGCTGCTGGAGATCCTTGAGACCCTGGCTTTCTGTCACATGGCAATGCACATGGCGGCACCTTCTCCTTTCTCTTCGGGGTTCCATTGACTTGCAGCTTCTACTCCTCCCTGGTGGCTTTCTTCCTGTGGTTTTCTCTATAAGGCCTCCAGCAATAGGATTTTTTTTACCACATCTTACCTAAAAGTAACATCTTTAAAGGGTCTTAATTACAATGACTTCACACACACAAGAATGGATTAAACTAAGATTAAGAACATGCTTTTCTGGGGTACATAATTCAACCCATCACCTTGTTCAAAGTGATAGTCGATAACCATATGTGGCTATGTAAATTTAAATTAATTAAAATTAAATAATATTCCAATTCAGTTTCTCAGTCATACTTACCATATTTCAAGGACTCTATAGCCATGTGTGGCCAGTGGCTGCCATACTAGACAGCACAGACATAAAACACTTCCATCATTGCAGAAACTTCTCCTGGACAGCCTATTCTGGCCATTCCCCTCTCCAGCTACTGCCCATTTTCCTGGCTTTTCTCTCACTCTTTCTTTCTAAGATTACCTGAGGAGCAGCAAATCCCTCTTCCTCTATCATGCAGAAAATTGCATCCCTAATCACATGTGGCAGTTTGATATTTATTAATTCAAAAAAAAGATAATTGATTATATTTTTAAACTGGTCTGTTCCTCTGGGCATGATACTCCTTTGATTGTATTAAATTCAGAGGTTTCACTTTTACTTTATTAAATCAAGATTAAGGCTTTGATTCAACCAAGTCATTAGGGTATGCAGGGTTGAGTCCCCACCCCCTTGGGAAGCCAATAAATAGACTCTTACACAGAAGTAGGCACACAGGAGAAGTAGATACACAGAGAAACAGATATAAGAGGAAAGAGAGAAGGCTCCATTAGACACAGCAGAGGCCTTGGGAAGAGAGATGAGCCTGATAAAATATAGCTGACCTTGTGAAGAGAACAGAGCAGCTTAGCCTGGAAAGAAACGAGCCCTGGGGAGAGAGATAAACCTTATGCCAACCCACAGCTGAGATCAGAAAAAGCTGGGACTGCGGAGCCTTAATAAATCAAGAAGTCAAGAGAAGTAGATACACAGAGAAGATACACAGAGGATCCTGAGGCCCCAGGAAGAGAGATGAGTCTGATAGTGTACAGCTTACCCTGTGAAAAGAGCAGAGAAGCTGAGCTTAGAAAGAAATGAGCCCCAGGGAGAGAGATGACCCTTATGCCAGCTTACAGCTGAGATCAGAAAAAGCTGGGACCATGGAGCCTTAAAAGGAAGAAGGAAGGCGAGATCAAGCAGAGATCACCTGCCATCTTGCTTCAACATGTGTCCCTGACTTTGCTGAGAAAGTATTTCTTATGGTACCTTGATTGAACTCTTTAGGGCCTTGTGTATAAGAGTCTACACCAAATAAATACCCTCTATAAAAGCCAGAAGAGTTCTGGTATTTTGCATTAGCACCCCTTTGGCTGACTAATACACCACACCAAACTTAGCCACATATTTCTGGGTTCACAGCCATCAGAGCCCAAGGGACTTCTCTCCAATAGCCTTCACCATCCATAGAAAGGAGCAGTTATATATACTTCCTTTTTGGCTGGACATGATTTATATCTTGGTTATTAGCTTGTAGATACTGTGTAATTTTACACAGTGATTATCAGGCTAGGTGGATGCCTATGGGGATGTCCCTGTCCATAGCAGGAAATGTTTCTGAGCACAGTGTGAGGAAGGAAGGGGTGACAGCCTCAGGTTTCATCTATGTCATTTAGTCATTGAATACACTGTGCCAGGCTTGCAGGATACAAATGTGAAAGATTCAACCCCTGCCTGGAAGACGTCCCCAGTCTCCAGGGACAGAGAAAAGTGAGTGTAGGACGGAGGCCCCGAGGGCCCACAGAGAAGGGTCTCATTTCCCCTCTGCAGATGTCAGGTAAGACTTCCTTGAGGATATAATGGATGTGTAAAGGCCTGAAGTAAAAATAGGAATGGAAATGATGATGGATGCGGAAAAGGCAACTGCAAATACAACTGGAGCTAAGGTAAGGATGAGGGGAAGGTGAGACATGGGTATGGAGAGAGAAGCCCTGGCCACAGCATTATTTGACAAATAGTGTTTGCATTTTTGTTTAAGGTGCAATTAACATGTTTCCTTTCCTCTTACTTTCCTTCTCTGGTTTTGATATCAGTGCTTTGCTTGTCTCATTAAATGAGTTTCTCTATTTTTGGCTGTTCATTTCTTTCTTGGTAGAATTCAGTTCTAAAATTATCTGGGGATGCAAGAGTAGATTTTTTAGAAACTATGCTTTCTTCCAGTTAGGAATCCTCCCCGAAGGTAGTCCCTAACCTGACATCTGTGCCAGCAGCATAGATGACAGTGGCCTATCTTGTGCCTTATGTAAATGGAATTGTGTGTTTCTGAGATTTGTTCTAATTGCTGTGTAGTATTATATTGGATGAACCCACCACTATTAATATTTATCCTTTCTATTGTTATTTTGCATTTGGGTAGTGTAGCAGTTGATGTAATTATGAATTCCAAAAATAGATATTGGATTATGCTTGTAAACTGGTCTTCTAATCTGGGCATGATTAAGTTATGATCAAGGCATTAACTGGGCCACGTCAGTAGGGCATTGAGCCCCACCCCTTGGTGGGTGGAGAATAAAATATAAAAGGCAAGGCAAAGAACAGTGTGAGAGCAGTTTTGATGTTGGAGTTCTGGTGAGGAAGGAGAGAAGGCCCTGGGATAGAAACAAGCCATTCGCCTGAGAGTTCACAGCTGGCCTTGTGGAGAGAAGCAAAGCCTAGAGAACCTCATAGTCTATAGCTGACCTTGTGGAGGAAACAGAGGAGCTAAGCCCAGAGAGAAACGCAGCCCCGGGAAAAGAGGAACCCAGGAAGCCTGAACCCTGGCAAATGTGGGCAACTGTCTTGCTCCAATACATGGCAATGAACTTTGGTGAGGGAAGAAACTTATGCTGTATGGCCTGGTAACTGTGGACTTTTACCCCAAATAAATACCCTTTATAAAGACCAACCGATTTCTGGTATTTTGCATCAGCACCCCTTTGACTGACTAATACAGGTAGTTTCCAGTTTGAGGCTCTAATCAATAAGATTCCTTGTAGATGTCTTTTTGGTGAACATGTAAATAATTTCTGTTGGGCATTTGTGAAGGAATGGAATTGTTGATGCATAATGCATCCATATATTCAGCTGTAAGAAATAGTGAGAAACAGTTTTCTTAATATTTGTATGAATTTATTCTCCCACCAGGAATATATGAAAATTTTGGTTGTTTCCATTCTTGCCAACACTTTAAATGCTCCACATTCTCATCAACATGTTATTTTATCTTTTTCATTTAGCCAATCTGGAGTGTCAGTGGATAGCACTGTTGTTGTTTTTTTAAATGGTGGAAGCATGCATGCATATATGCAGCAGCTGGGGCCTAGGAAGGCTGTGGCATGGTCCTTTCTCTCTTCCTCTCCTTTCCTCCTACCCTGCTGACCATGGTTTCTGCCACTTTGGGGTAAGACCTGGTGAAAGAGGACAGGATAGAAAAGTTCTTACCCCAATGGCGTTTTCCTTTGATGCTTCATGCTCTCTGGGCCTGAAAAGCATGTGTAGCTTTCTCATCTGGGAATTTTGGTGGATTCTTTAGACAATCCTCATACACATTCCACATTTTCAACCTCAGGTTGCTTGAGACTGGCCAGTGTTTTCCATCAGCTAAACACTTACCCCTTCAGCCTCTTTCTGTGGAGGAACAGTTGCCCCTCTGGTGGGTGCCATTGGACAGGCTCCAAGACAGTCCCTGTCTGTATAAACACCCCAGCCACCTTCCGCTGACAACCAGTAGGAGCTGTTCAGTCTCAGCATGGCGACAAGTCCTCTTGGCTCTGGCCCTGAGGCTGCTAGTCAGTCCACCTCCACCTTTCAATTCTCCAGGCAGAATGGCTCACCCATCCACTGTGCAGGGGACACACACAAAGCCCCCTCCTGACCCATTAAGGCTGATCTCACTAAGCCTAGAGTGAGAGTCAAGTTCTCCACCCCCAAATTTCTTGGAGTGGATCCAGGATGCCCAGCATACCATGTGGGCCCCTCAAAATTCTTTCCCCAACCTCCAAAATCTATCCCTTTTATCCCTCCCCTGTGGACACAGGGCTTAGGGCATATAATTTGGTTCTTCTCTCTTGTTTTTGAAATTTGCACATGCTGCTGGGCAGCCTCTATAGCCATTCTTTCTGGTGTCTTTTGTGATGTGGTAACTGGGCAGAATGTCCAGTTGAACCTCCTCTTACTAAGACTAGGAGAATGCTGGAGACACCCAGGTCCTACATAAGTGGGGATAGCCCTAGAGATTGATACCTAATTAATGGGCTGTACTTTGGAATCTGTGCTCCTGAGAGTGACAGAGTTGGACTCAAATAAGTCCTCCTGCACATGGTCCATCAGTCCCTTCTATTCAAACCTATATGTGATGCTGGAGTTGTTAGGTGTACTTCCAGAGACTGGAGCCTCTGGCCCACCTATGTGCCAGGTGTGCCTGGAATCTCGGTGGAGCTGCAACCCCTACCCTACAGCTAAATGGACTCATCCAAGTCACCTGGCGAGGAGACGACGATGTGCAACGGCCATCCCAGGGAAAGGAGAGGGCCTGCAGCTGCAGGCAGGATAATCCCATCCACTATATCCATGGGATATAAGCCCTCTCTCACTTGGAGGTGGAGTGGACATCACCATCCCAGTCCCCTCAGGATTGGGGGAGGAGCTGTGGACTAGAGTGGACTTGGTGGTGTTCTGTTGTAGACATATTGTGATTCAAGCAATGGAAGAAATTGTAACAGTGACGTGGAGCTGGTGGCCACTGGACGTTTTTGGGGCAGTTGAAATACAGGGACTTTTTTGGGACTTGGAGGTTGTCCTGAGTGGCGTTGCAGCGATGAATGTAGGCCATTTTGCATCAGCATATACCATGTAGAACTGTGTGGGAGAGAGTGTGGTTTATGATGTGAACTGTGGTCTACGCTCGGTGGCAAGGCCCCAGAATGTGTATATCCATTGCGGGTGTTGTGCCACACGGATGAAGGATGGTGGTGTGGGATGTTGTGGGAGGTGTGGGAGGTGGGGAACATGGGAATCCCTGTAATTTCTGAGTAATATTTAGGTAATCTAAGCAC
>JAQZBX010052521.1:0-19139 GCA_029593785.1 Cabassous unicinctus
CCACAATAACAGAGGTGGTAGGAAAATGCTATTTATAAATTGGAATTGAAGCATGGATTTGACAGTCTAGAAAGTAAAATTAACATAGAATTGCAGAATTGTAACTCGGGAATTTGAAATCTGCTTTGTACTGAGAATACTTACACAGTTGATATAGAGGAAAGGAGTAAGTTCCGTGGTAGCTTAGAAGATGACTCTGGTTATCATATTGGATGACAAATTAGGGCATTAGAAGGACAGGAGGAAATTGCAGGGGCTCAGAGCTATTGAAAGTTTAAGAGAATTGTGGGAATATGAGGGAAAGCTAAATCTAGGTGTGGAAGCTTAAGAGAGAGTGTGCTAAATCAATCAGTTACAAGAAACTCTGAAGTTTAAGTGAGATGTTCAAACTCTTCTCCAGCACAGGAAATAATGGAATTGCTTAAAAGAACTATCTACACAAATCTTTAAGGAATGCAGATATAATTTTTTTTATTGCCATCATCTCTTTTTATCATTTTGGTAGCATTTTAAATACCATGTAATTAATTTATATCTAAAATGTATTTAATCATAGCACACTGCATTTGCTACTATGTCTTTAAATAAATTTAAGATATTTAGCTTATTTGTTAAGTTGCTTAAGTATAAGAGCCTAGGTTTGTTTTTATCATTAGTGCAATGACTTCTAGCACCAAATGCAGTGCAATTCTGACTAACTACCCAGAGTTAGGTCAGATTCCACATGTTCCCACAAGACTGCTTTTACTTCAGACACAAGTCACAAATTCAGGGGTTCCTAGGGTCAGCTGCACTTTTCAACTGGCTACAAATTTGGGGCTTCCCACCATCCCCTCAGGTTCAATCATTCACTAGAATGACTCACAGAACTCAGGAAAGTGCTGTACTTACTGATTGTAGATTTATTATATCAGAAAGGATGCAATTCAGGAACAGTCAAAGAAGAGACATAGAGGGTAAGTTCTTAGGAGGGCTCCCAAATATGAAGCTTGAGTCCTTTCCCCAAGGCATCTGGATACATCACCCTCCCAAAATATCCATATGTATGAACAATCAGGGAAGCTTGCCCAAGCTTCACTGTCTAGAGATCTTATTGGGGTTTCCTCAATGCCCACATGGTTGAACTCAGTCTCCAGCCCCTTTCCCGCCCTGAAGGTCAGGCTGATAGGATGTGGCTCAAAGCCCCAACCTCCTAATCACATGGTTGGTCTTTCTAGCACTGCGAGCCTGAGTCATGGGATTAATAGAAACTATCAGGTGTGGTCTGCCGCCCACTAGGACTAACAAAAGACACTCTGATCATGGGAAATTCAAAGAATTTAGAGGTCACCTCCCAGAAACCAGGACAAAAGCCAGTCCTCTTTTTGGAGGCCAAATTTCTTGCTATACCTTCAGAAAACAGACGTGGAGAAACGCAAGCATAATTTCAGGGATTTTAGTGAACAGCTAACTCTATTCATGTCTGTCGTGTTCTAAATCATTGGCAAAAGATTATATATAAGGAAAAGTGAGACTAGGGTGAAGAGTAGTGGGGGTAACCAGTGGAATGGGAGGGACGCCTGACATTCGTTCTTCCACATGCTCTGACATGTCTGTCCCATGCCTGTTGCTACTCATGTGACCTCTCTTCTTCATCAGGTGTTTTGGAAGAAACCAAAGAAGAGAGTCATCAGACTCAGAGAAAATGAAAAGTGACAGTGTAAGCCTTTGTGTCATAGAAATTTACTTTTATGAATAGATACAAGAATTCATGAAACTAGTAAGACTGTAGCTTACTTTAAGTGATCTCAGTATGTGAAAATAACAAATAATATGTGCAAAATACAAGTAAGAAGGTTATTATTCACTTCAGAAAAGACTATTTCATTTCATGAATGTTTTCTCCTGAGGTTCTTTTAATTAGCAAGCAACTCCAGGGCACTTAACATAAGATTTGATTTATACACAATGCTTTAGAATGGTATCAAATTCTGCTAAAATTCCAATAGCAGAAACATAGCTATGACCAGTGTGGGTCAGTAATAATATATCTACATTGCTAAGGGTATAATGCAAGCAAGAATGATGATATTTTATAAGCCTAGTAACATTTTTGGTGGTTAAAGTGATTTTCTTAAGTTATTTGTAAACTGAAATTGTGGGAGAATTAATGAAGAGGAAGTTTTTGCTCAACAAGTAGATTGGTTAGATTAGAAGTATTTTCTTGTTTTGTCATGTGTAAAATTTAAGAAAATGTTTTATAATGTATGTTTGAATATCTATGTGCTATTTCTGATCTTAGATCTCTGTAACACTTCAGGTAGAAACTTTGCCAGGCTTTATCCCTTTTTGATATCTAATTAAATCTGATTTAGTGGAGAATTTATCAGTATGCCTTTCCCTCATATTTCATTCATGGATGTGGACAGCCACCCATTTTTACCATGCACTGTATGTTGAAATACCAAATATATCAGCATAATTTAAATAAATCTAAGCCCAATAAATTCCCACTGGATGCAAGACCACAAATGGAAACAAGAACAGGGGCATGTTCAATGACATTAAAATGCAACTAATTTAAAACACCAAGGAAATACATTTCTATGGAGTGTCTAATAAATCTATAGCACTCATTTCCACAGGATTTTAGTGAGCCAAATACCTCAGCAACTTTCAAGAAAGAATTACATATTCAGAGCATAGGAGCAAAATATTTGTGGCTATGAAGCTATATGGACTATCAATTTACATGCTTTGTTTTTGAGTCTAAGAGACTCCATCCAACTATTCCAGATTAGTTCCCTTTAATAAACTAACCAAGTAAAAATTCCTTGATAACTAGGGAATGTGGCAAAGTGAAAATATCTTTAGGTTTTAAGAATTCATTTAGTTAGTTCTTTTATTTGACTGGTGGGATTGTTTCAAAATGGCACTGGGGTTATAGATATGGCCAAAATCTTTTCTTGGATATGTTTGGCTTGATTACTTGATATCAATAGATCTTTGGCATAATCAAATTAATTTCCCCAAAAGACTGGATGATATTCAAAGCAATAATTTCTATGGTAACATAAATATAAATGTATAAGTGTATTAATGGAGTGGAAGGGAAGAAGAGAAAGAGAAAAAAAGAAAGAGAAAAGAGGGAATGAATGAGGGATGGAGGAAAGAATAAAAGAAAAAGAAAGAGGGTGAGAGGTGATAGCATGATGGGAGTCACAGAGTGGTTCTGCTCCAAAACAAAGATGAGAAATCAAGTTTTGCTAATGAAAGAGCAAAAGCCTTTAATTTTTCCCTCCTTATTTTCCCTCCTTACTGCTACTGTTTCTGAATGCATAGGCTTCCATTACTGCACTAGGTGAATATGATCACAGTGTTTTCCTTTTTATTCTTCCTCCCATGTTAGCAATTACTAAAGAATAGAGGTTCATATAAGCTTTTTAAAAATCTAGACAACTTCCTACCAATCTCTCTGAGGGTTAAAAAAGACAATTGTCCCTGCCTACAAGCCCAGCTTCCTGAATGCCATTAGTAAACTCTCATAATTCCAGGCCCATGATACTTCCATTCATTCAACTATTTAATGAGCAATCTACTATATTTCAGTCACTTTAATAAGCTCTAAAGATATAGCAGTTTTTTTAAAAAAGCAAAAATCCCTTCCTTCATGAAGCTTATTTTCTACTGGGGAGGATAGGGAAGAAGGTTTATAATAAAAAATAAATAAACTGTGTGGATGGTGATGAGTGCAATGGAGAAAAACAAAGCAGGAAATGCATGTAGAGAGTGTGTGGATTGGGGTAAAGATGCAATTTTCATTAGCGTGGTTTAGTTTCTTAGGCTGTTTAAAGCAAATACCATGAAACTGGCTGGCTTAAACAATGGGAATTTATTAGCTTACAGTTTTGAGGGCAGGAAAATGTCCAGATCAAGGTATTATCAAGGCAATGCTTTCTTCCCAAAGACCAGCTGCCAGTGAATTTTGGCTCTTCTGCCACATGGCAAGGCACATGGTGGTATCTGCTGGTCTCTCCCTTCTCTTCTGGGCTTCCTTTATTTTAGCTTCTTCCTTGTGTGGCTTTCTCTTTCTTTATCTGAATTCCATTCTTTTATAAAGGACTCTAGCAATAGGATTAAGATCCATCCTGAATGAGGTGGGTCACACCTTAACTGAAGTAGCCTCATCAAATGGTCCTACTTACCATGGGTCCACACCCACAGGAATGGATTAGATTTAAGAACATGTTTTTCTGGGTATATACAGTTTCAAAGCACCACAGGTAGTCAGGAGAATTCTCACTGAAAAGTGTCACTTGAATACTGTATGAAGTAAAGGAATGAGTCAATAGCATGTCTTGAGAAGAGTATTCAAAGCAGAGGGGGAAAAGGGAATGCAAATTCTGGAGACAGAACTCCATGTGGAATGTTTGAGGAATAACAATATTGCCAGTGTGGCTAGAGCAGAGCAATCAAGAACAGCAGTAGAGGTAGTGGGAGGTGAGTAGGAGATGTAGTGCAAAATATATAGGACCTTGTTGATCAAGATAAGAAGAATGCGGATTTAATTTTGAGAAAGATGGAGACTATCTTTGGGGGGATACTGACAGACTCATGTCAAGATCTGAATTACATCTTAACAGGTTCACTTTTACTTTATGTTGGGACTAAGTCAGAGTCTGAAGCTCTGAGTAGGGAAGTAGAGTGGAAGATATAGAAATATCTTCTATTTCTAGTACAAATGCAGAGTTACAATTAGAAACGTTGATTGAAATTTCCAAAGAAAGCATGTGAGAAGAACAATAAAATAGGGGCAATGATGGAAGATTTCTAGGCACTAATATATAAGGGATGGAAAGAAATGGATGAACTCATGAAATTCTAGAAAAACCTGGTCAGAAAAGTATGGAAAGAAATAAACAAACAAAAGTTAAGTAAAGACTACAGAGTTTCAGTAGGATCCAGATGAGTTTAGACGCCATGAATTTGGACTGACCTAAAATCCATATGGTTTTCTGATGCATTTAGCAGTTCTTCAATGCTAGTAGCAGCATAGAAGCCTGACCGAAGAATTGACTCAGAGTTGTGGTTTTGTTGTGTAGGTGGAGTAAATAATAGGAAGATCAGATAACTGAGAATATTGATGAGAGAAAGTAAATAATCAGCAATTTTGTTATAGGCAGGGAAAAGCAAATGAAGCCAAAAGAAGGATAAATAATGAGGAAGTGTAGTAATCAAGAAACTAGATGTGTCTAAGAGGTTTAAAAAGCAGATTTAGTAAGAATGATATTGAGATTGACTATAGGAAGATATTTTTAGAGTGCTGTATGTTGTTGTCTATAAGATTTTTGATGTGGAAAAATTTTATGTAATATATGGGGCAGGCCACTGGTGTGAGAAGTTGAAAAATTCAGTGGAATTAAGGAAATTGAGAAACCATGAGGCCACATGGAAAATTAAGCCAACCAGTAGCCAAAGTATTCAATAAATATTAGGCAGTGACCAGGATGACAGAAATGTGATGTAGTAGAGGGTGATAAAATGGGGTGGCATAAATGAAAAGGAATAGGAAGGAGATAGATGAAGCTGGAGAAGCTATGGCACAGAAGTTTCTTGGAAGAGCTAAATGAGTTCCATCAGTACCTTTAGGTCTTATGATACCTGAGTTATGGGAGAATTAGTGTCCCTCATGAAAGAATTACAGAGGGAAGCCAGGTAGAAATTAGAATATGGAAGCATTCCATGAAGAAGCAAGCTGGTGATGATTGTGGGTGAGCTTGTTTACCATGGAAAAGGAATTACACATACAGTGTTGAAAAACTGGGAAGGAAAAAGAGCATGGAGGTTGTGCATAGGGGGAGAGGAAACACAAAACAGGAAGAGGTTGAAGATGAGATAGGATGAATACATCAGGATAATACATCAAGGTATAATTTGAAGATGGCTTTCTCTATCCACTGGCTCCTGAGCTTCTTTACACCCACTGCTCTTTCCGCTATCGTTAAGATAACAATAGTTTTGTGTATGCCTTGCTCCTAGTTGAAGGAAGAACCAACCTAGACCAAAATCAAATTACTGATTTCTGAGACTTAATGTAGGCTTTTGCAATCTATTGGCAGAGTAAGCAAATGAATGCCAGTCTTTTTCAGAGATAGGAAGGTTATATTGGAAGTCTGAAAGGTTTGCTAAGTGTACTAAGAGCTCAAGTCTAGGGTATGAAGAGCATAGAGCTTCTAGTACAAATCTTAATTTGCGATATATAAACCTCCCAAAGTGTTCATGGATAAAAGTGTATTTTTATATAAGTAGAATCCTTTGTATCCTTTGTAATCTTATTAATTTTATTTTATACATTTTATACATGGCACATAATACTCTAAAGCATATAGTGAAGAATGGGTGATGATGTAATATTTCCATGCATAAAGGTATATGGAAGAGGTGAATCGTGGGGGATCAGAATTGAGCTCAAACTCTTCCAGGATCCATGAGAAGGGACTCAGTTGTGAATCCTGAGAGCTGGATGGTGAAAGAAACCACAGACAAGTTTATGGGGATCCCAAACCGAAAGGAATCTTTGCCTACCTTCACAAGTTGTAGCCTAGGAGACTGAGATCATCATAGAAAATGTCTACTTCCAATATGGAGCCTGAACAGTCTATAACAATGAATGAAGGAATTATCTAGGCAAATGGGCCTGAGGGTACCTACACAACTCCAGTGCACCCCAGTATGGTAATGGAGAACAGCTACAAAATTCTTATGCCCACCCCTTTGAGACAATCAGAGTTGTCTGAAAATGTAGCAGCGGAGTCAGAGGAATCTGGGCCAGGAAAAATAAACAATATTCTATAGAACTTGTGGTAGATTGGATTATGTTCCAGGCAAAGACATGTTCAAGTTCTAAACGCCTGTCCTGTGGGTGTGGACTCATTTGTAAAAAAAGTATCTTCATAGATCTTATTTCGATGAGGCCAAATCAAATGAGGTGGGCCTTAATTCTACATGACGGGAGCTCTTATAAGCAAAGGAACTGTGGACACAGGAACAGATACCACAGAAGGTGACAGAAAAGGATTACCATGTAACAGAGGCAGAGATAAGACTGCCAGCAAGCAACCACTAGAATGCTGAAGACTTTGGAGAAAGCATGCTGATACCTGGATTTTGGACTTCTAGTCCAAAATTTGGACTTCTAGTCTCCAAAACTGCAAAACAATAAATTCTTGTTGTTTAAGTCAATCAGTTTGTGGTATTTTTATAGCATCCCTGGCAAATTAAGTCAGATATCCTGCCTAGAGGCCATGGGCTTACCACAGTCATGAGAGGAGATGCCAGTGCCTAGTCATGAGAGGAGATGCCAGTGCCTAAGAAAGAGACCAGGCATAATATAACTCAACAGATGCTAGCATGGATAGTTGACAGTGACCATGAACCAGGCACCTTCCCTTCCTTCATGGACCATAGATCATTCTCAGGGAACATGGAAAGAAAGAGAAGGGAGAAAGTACCAAATTTGACTAAACATTTACCCAAAAGAAACTAAATTTTAACAAGAGTTTACTCAGTAATAGGGAGCAGGCTACTAAGCTGAGTTTGGTTATGATAATAAAATAAAGAAAAATGCATTTTTCTTATATGAATTGTAGTCACAAATCTTAACCCTGCTATAGCTGGAGAACTTTTATTTTAAAATGTCAGGGCAAGAGGCCTGAGAAAATTAGCTGGTTCCAAGTGGAACTATGAATTCAATTTCAGGTCCAATCAAGAAGTTTCATCCTCCAGAGAAGGGAGGGCAATCATAGCTTCCAGACAAAGGCCATTTTCTCAGAAGTTTACCTGCAAATGAACCTGTGGAGAGATGGCCAAGTACAGAAGAAGAGGGAAAGATGGCTTTATCTACTAGAATCTCAACTTCATATGAGAATTTCTCTGTGCACCTTTTAAAATTTGATGCCTTTGTTTAATGTATCCTAGGCTTCAGAGTTTTAATGTCATGATATAGATGTAATCATTCTCATTTAACTTCTTGTTGTTGTCATAAAATTCCAAGCTAAAGGATTTTCTTCCAGGTGTTTTTCTGAAAGTGTATGTCAACTGACCACTATAGGCAAGTTTGGGGGTCCCGAAGAAGGAAAGCTGCCTCAGCTTACAGAATCTTCTTTTCACAAGACTCATTTAAGTCTAGGTATTAGCCTTTTATTCAAACTTACATAGTTCTAAGAAATCCATGAAAGAAGTTTCAACTGCGATCAGATCACCAATGCCACCTGTCCATTTATTCTATTAGTCTGGTTGAAGAGCATTCATACACATTTATTAAAACCAATACAAATCAGATATAAAGAAGCAAAGATGTATTATTTAAATAGAAATGTATTGTTTATTACCAAATATAGTCATAAAGATTAAAAAGAAATGATAGATAGATTAGATGACAGATAGATATAAAGATAGAGATATAGATGATAGATAGATCAATAGATCAATTGATTTATAGAGCAGATAAAGCTTAGTTTTAAATTTTTAACTTCAGTTAAATAATTCTCTTGAAGCAAGGTAACATAGTTACCAAACTCTGCTTATACTTCTCCAACTTTTCTGTGCTTTTTTTCCTAAACCAAGAGTTAAGTCTACCAGGTATAATTTTTGCCTCTCAAAATGAACGCTGAAGTGAATTGCTACAATTTCTCTTGGGTGAAGTACAGCATTTTTTAGTTTGTTGCTGGCACTTTTAAATTCTGGTCACTAACCGTGACCTAAATTTTCAGATTTATACCACTTTAACTAGTATTTAGGTCTGCTTTGCTATCCAAAGTATGCTCATTACATTAAAGCTATGTGTAAAATCATGACACAGACTGCAAAGACTTCTTTTGGTCTTTAATCTCCACATATTCCCCTCCAATATAAATCCACAAAGGAAGAACTTGGTAACTTCCCGCATTAAAAAAAATCAAGATTTTATGGTCCTCAAAGGCTGTACTCCCCAAACTAAATCTAGCAGTACAAACTCTTCCTTTTTCATTTAAACCAAATATCCATTTTCCTGTAGCATAATAGAGAATTTATCAAGGGAAGAGTACTCTCATAAAAGCTTATTTAGATGTCAAAGGAAGAAGCTAAAGAAAGAATTAATAAAAAGGAAGATAATGTTAGGCATAATCTGGTGAATAATGTCACCAATATGTTAAAATAAAGACTAAAAAAAAGTTATTCAAAAAAGAAAAAGAAAAAACAGAGAAAAGAAAAAGGAACAATGTCTTACAGATACATAAGGAGAAAATGAAGAAAGGAATGAAAGAGGACAATGAGAAGTAAATAAAAAAAGAGGGAAAGGAAATTTCTCACCATTGTTTAAAGTATCTTATTTTAATACACAGGGTTATTAGTGAACAGATATAAAATATTTTCAATTTAAAATTCTGTTTACATGCCACTGTACTGCTTTTTATTTAATGTACTGCCATTTTAGTAGAAATGTCTATATCTCTTTCCTTAAATCATTGGATGAATAATTTCAAATAGATAGGCTCATGAAAACAGAGTAAACACATAATGTCTCAAATGTTGAGGGCTCATTATGTGTATGCATTAATCAGAATCCTCAATTACCTGAAAAAACACAATTATAATGCTAAACTTTTTATATTTTCTAGATGTCTAACTATTCAATCAATTCTCTAGGATTACCCAATTATTTAAAGTGTAATTGGAATAAACCCAAATATCTATGGTTGGTTCTGTATTATAGCTGTGTGCTCAGATTTATGCAAATAGAGAACAATTCCTGCAGCATCCTTTAAAAATAAATAAATAAAGTATCTGATTGTGATTGCTGTTTTGTAGGCTCAGACATTTTAATTCATTCTTCTTTGGAAAAAATAACAACAAGTAGGAACAATAATCACAGGCAAAACTTTTCAACACCAATTGCCTTGAAACAAATATTTCCCACACACACAAGAAAAAATACTGTCCATTCCTGTCAGCCTTTTCAACCTCTTTTGTGTTCCAAGAAATTGCCAGTAATGAAAACAGGGCAGAGCCAATCAAATGGGTGTGTATACTAGTGCACTGTGAGAGTTGAAAGCTCTGCATTTAAAATAAGGCTTATGCATAATTCATAGACTATGCATGTTTATGTAAATTACCAAAAGGCGGAAGTGTATACCAACCAGAATCTGAGGTAAAACGACGATGTTATAATATACTGCTGGACTTGCATCTCACCAATTCAATATACCCCTGTTATACATTCTTGAAAATTACATCATATGCCAGTTTACACTAAGAAACCTAATAAAACTTTGTCTCTTACACAAATTCTATATTTTTCACAAATGCTTTCAAATTCTATATATTATTAAATACTGAAACTTAGCCATATATAATTCAGACAGCCTGGGAATAAAGATGTACACATATATACCCCTTAATGGTTGTTATATAAGTTGAGAGAAATAGAGACAGTGTCTAGAATTTTAATTTAAAGATAGGAAGGCTTTTAATGCATGAGGACTTCCACTGAAAAAGAGGAACTAAGCCCTTCTTTCTATGGAAACAGCTGGAGAATTGGAAAGGTAATATATTATTTGGAAGGCAACCTCCCACCTAACACGAAACACTGGAGTGCTTTCTGGCTGGTAATATTAGCTCAGACTCATCTCCTGGGTTAAAACGTTCTTTTGAATCAGTCATTGTGGGCTGCTAGCAGAGGGGAAGAGCTCATTTGCATGAGTTCCCCACCTCCTGGTCAGCTCTGAATATCTTGGCAACTTAGCAATGCAATTGGCCAAGGAGTGTTTTAAAAAATTAATAAATAAAGGTTTCCAAAGAAAACGTTTTCACTGAATTAAGTCCAATGCACCTGAAATTCATTGTTCTGTTATCTGTTAAATTGTTATAAATATAGCAAGCATTTTAAAGTCATTTCTGTTTATTCCCTCCCTAATGTATTGCGTGAACCATTTTTCACATGTATTAACGTACTATATGCAAATGGCGTTTAATGTGTTTTATTCACAGAATGCATTTACAAATCATTTTGTATATGGGAAAAAGCAGTTGCTTCATTTTTGCATGTGAAACTGAAAAGGAGGAGTGTATACATCACTATGTTACTAAAAGGAGAGAAAATTTAAATAGAATGAAGAAAGCCCACAGATGCCATAATAAAAATTTTGTATGTTCCTAATTCACCTATTAGTACCCTATTCTCACTTCATAGACTTTCAAAATCTGGTTGCTCAATTTTCCTTCCTAAGAATTTTTAGCTCTTGTCATTTAGAAACAATTATCCCTTCCATTATTCTTGCTTAGGTCCAAATGTATTGTTCCTCTTAAAAATCAAAAGAAAAGCACAGAAACAGCAAACACTTTTAGGTGAAGCAAAAAATTAATTCAAACATTTCTGTGCTCCATGTGCTACCACTGTAACTGAGAGTAATTTCTGATAAATCTAATCATCATACATTTTACTCATGGCATTTAAAAACTTTCAAATAATTTGCAACAGAATTTATTTTCTTTTAAATAGTTCTGATATTTTTAAGTATATAAAATCACTAGGTGTTTAAAAATTCAGGCAGTAGATTAAATATTGAAGTTGTATTGATATTCAATTTTTACTTAATATTAAATATGCAACCAAAATGAACATCTCTAATTGCTGAAAAATAATGTGAAGAATATGTACAACATCATGCTTTTATTCTGCTAATTTTTAGAAATAGGTCCCTAAAAGGTTATTATTTTCATTCCTTGTATAGAATGATGGAGAAAAATGTTGGTAGTTTCTCTGTGAATGGTGTTCTACCCTGGCATGAAGCTATAGCTAATTTGCATATAGCAATGTTGGAAATGAAGCCTGTGACATACAGATCATCATCAACATTGGGAATTCACAATGCCAACTGTACCTCCTCATATTAATACATACTGCCACTTATGGATCAAAGCCAGTGTTGCTACTAAAGTCCTGAGCTATTAAAACACATCATGCTACTGGAATTGTAAATATGGCTTAGAAATGTGATCTTTATCATTAGAAGATGTTGTTTTCTTTACTATGCAAACAAAAAGAATCCTCTTATAAACTTATTCTATGGAAATATTTGTCTTTCATCTGCAATGTCATATTTTCCCCAAAGAAAAAAGTCACGCAGTATAAAAATTAAAGTTCTTAATTATTTGATATGTTAGTAAACAGCACATTGTATTATTTTCTAGACTAGAAAGAAAATGAAAGATCTTTAAATTTTAGAAGAAATAGAAATATCAAAATGTAGATACAATCTACTAATCTTGAGTAACAGCTTGGTAAGTTTCCATGGTGATGGGTACATGCAAATATAAATTCAATTGAGGCAACTTTTAACTCATTTTTTAAAAAGGTAAAAGAGTTTTATTAACTAATTACCTATATAATTATATGAGTTTTTTTTCCCTTCGTGTTGCTTATATAACCGATTGGTTTATCTCCTACTATTAATCTTTGCATTAAAAAAGAAAAACTGAAAGTTTTCCTCCATGCATTTTAGAAGACTAAGTATTGTAAATACAACATAATGAAAGGTCATTATCATTACTTGATGCTAAATTAAAACTTTCTTGGTAATAGAATAATGAATTGGTTATGGAACTTGAAGAGAATTAAACCTGGCAGTAAGATATTTTTCTACCAAAATTTTCTAAAGAGGGCATGTGAATGCATTAAAAAATTTACATTTGCCCCATGGGAGTATCTTTAGTGGATAGTTTTTATACATTATATGTCAAGACTTGTCTATTGAGGCATATACAGCAGTTGTGCACTGGAGTATAATTTATAAAGTATGCTTATAAGTTATTTCTATAATGCCCTGACCTTTTCCCTTTCCTGTCCTCTAATTTCCACAAGGCTTCATCATGCATCCTATTTTTTATTTTAGTGAAGAGCCTGAGTGTTAAGTTATGGATGATAGAAAAATCAGTCAAATGTGGACAAGTCTGGCCTGATAAGACTGAAATGAAGTACAGTTTTGGTTGTGTAATAATTTCCAGCTGTGTTCTAGTTTAAGTAAATGTCCAACATGACACTCCTTGCTTAACTCAGTTCACATTTCATACAGATAGTATTTTTCAGATGACACCAAGTTAGAAGAGGTTGCTAAAACCTCAGAAGAAAAGATCAGAATTCAAAGTGACCTCAATAAATTGAAGAAACAGCATGAACCAGATGAAAATATTGGCTAGGTACACATCCTATGGGGGAAAAAGATCTAAGCTAGAATTCATCATTCACTTATTTATTCATTCATTAAATATTTATTGAGTTCCTACTATGTGCTAGCCACAAGCTGAATATCATTTGACATAAACATGTTTCTAATTTGGAAATCTGCCCCTTCCTTCAATGCATGGCTGGCCCCTTTAAGGAGATCAATCCCTTTCAAACTTGCATTGTATAAAACACAATAGACAAGAAGGAAATGCAAACAGGTCAAATAATACCAGCATTATACTGTTATATATTTTTTAAATCCTCATTCTTTTTAAAGGTGAGTCACTTTGGGGAGATAGTAAATTAGACATATTTAATGTTTAACTTCAGGGGTATCAGGAGGTTAGAAAAGGGGTAATTAGACAGATATTTTCCAGGTTCAATCTTTGCCTGCCAAATTTCAGGAATATTCAATTCACCTTTCAAAATCTGATTCCGGTATTATCCCTCTTGTGTTTCCACCCTGGCTGCCTTGAGAAGGGTGATCTTGCTTCTTTGTTTGACTGGGACAGTTTACTCTTGCTTTCCCAGCATAATTATTTATCTCTTTTTCACTCTCAGAAGGGATTGAATTTAAACAATAAATTATGTGATCTCCCTGCCTTGAGGTGTCACTTCACCTGTACCCAAGCATTGTACCTTGTTATGGAATCAAATAAAATGCTTTTCCTGCCCTCAGGGAGCTGAATGGACACCTGGGAGGCAGAGATATGGACAGACCTTTTCTGGGGAAATAAAGGTCCTGAAGGATAAGTAGACTTCATATAAAAGTATAGATAAATGAAGGCAAGAACTCAAGAAAGCATTAAAGCTGTCGAATTTGAGAACACAGGACAGCAAAGCCTAATTAACAACTTAACAGACACAGTTCATCTTTGTGCATAAACTCCTTTAGATAGGTAAGTGTAATTTGAAAGCCATGTTTCGTAGGCTATATCAAAGGGAAAAATGATATAGTACATGATAATAATAATAGGAAATAAATAATAAATACCCATATATACATTTTCATGATCTTTCTGGAATTTTTGCCTTTCCTTGAAAATGGACAATGCATGTTTTTACTGGCAACCAATATTTCATAACTGTTCTACCTGGATTATATTTCTCACAATGTTTTTCTCCTTGCAATTTTATTCCCTTAGGTGTAAGGAAATAAAGAGTTAAATTTTTAAACAGCCACTGATATGCTCTCTAAAGCAATTATTCCTTCTGTCACCAAGAGATAAATGTACTACCACAAGACATTACAAATGTGCTCTTCTAGACTCTAATACAAATTACTGTCAGACCACACCACTTAAAGCCTTCCCCCTCTTATTTAGTAAAGCCAATTTCTTTTGATTTTTTTACATACAAAGAAGAAAATATCTTGCTCTGACGACTGTTGAACACATTTCAACAATTTTTAACCCTTTTAAAATAACATAGCTTAGTAACAACACCATTCAATACCAAGACTCACAGCCATACTGGAACATGTTGGTGGGATAGAGAACCTCTAGTACTGGGTAATTTTCTAACATCTGTTAGGATTACAGAAACTTCCCAATCAATACAAGGAATTCTAAAGTTCTTAACTCCAAACAAGCCTCCAGAAGAACTTAAACCACAAAAATAGGAGTATAGATTTACCTCCATCATATTCTCATCCCAAGCAGAAATGAACTGAAGGTCATTCAGAGCATATCCGTCTGCCCAGAGATATTGAACATGCTTCTATTAGGAAAAATAATATATATAGTGTGCATTTTAATTAAATATTTCCTTACCTATTTTCCCATGGGAAAAATGTTGTTGCAGTTCTATATTTACTTCCTACTGGCTCTCTGTGTGGTTATTGATGTCTAGCTTCAGCTCTCTATTCTCATTGGTGTTATCATCCATAAAAATGAGAACATCACTTTGTGTAAAGTTTGTATTGTACTAAAGCCAAAGATGGCTTTGAGAACAGCTATGTGTGCCTGCTTGATAGGGAATAATTCTTTTCAACATGCAACCCAACTCACAGCCTGCCCCCAAGATCTCACCTTAAAATGTTCTCCCCCACACCTCATGCCACTTCTCTGGCTATATACTTTCAATGACTTCCAATTGTCCCCAGCCTTTGCTGTGGCAATAGGGACCTGCCTGACCTGGCTCTGCTCAATTCCTCAGTCATCCCATGCCACTCTGACCTTCTGATTGAAGGTCACTGCTCCCGCTATTCAGGCCTCTGGTCAGATTTTCAACATGCCAAGCTCTTTTCCAAGAAAAAGCTATGCACACATAGTTTCCTTGGCCTGGAAATCCCTTTTCCCTGCCCTTAATAATGGATGCCTCTTAGTCCTCCCAATCTCTGTTTAAATGGCATCTCAGAGAGGCCTTCCTAAACTCTTGTCTAAGTAACCCTTTTCATTGATCATGTTAGTAATCTCTATTTCTCATAGCATTTTTCACAATTGGTTATTTTACTTATTTGTTTGTTAATCAAGCTTGTCTGTTTTTTCCCATTACCATAAAAGCTCTCTAAAGACAGGAATAGCTTCTGTCTTACACAATATGAGACCTCCAGCACAGAGACAAATGCCTGGCACATAACCATTTGCAAACCCAAAAAGCAGTTGGATGAATGGTAAGTGATTTTAAAAGCCAGAGAGGAAACCAAAAAGTCTTCTGCTATTAGGGAGAGAGGAGAGTTGGGGGAGAGAAAAGAAACAACTGGATTATCTCCACCAAACCCTGGAAAACCTTAGGAATTGGATATATCAGGTGTATTAGTCATGATGGTTCTCCAGAGACACAGACCCAACAGGAGGTTTTATATATATGTCTGAATATTATGAGATTTATTGCAGGAATTGGCTCACAAGACTGTGGAGATTGGCCAGTCTGGATTTCATAGGGCAGGTCACAAGTTTGAAATTCCAGTAAAGATTCTGGTGAATTCCTGAGAGGTAGCTGGCTGGCTGAAGTATAGGTAGAAATTCTCCCTTCTGACTGCTGAAATCACTTCTCCTTTTAAGGTCTTCAACTGATTGGATGAGACTTCTCTCATTGCTGAAGGAAATCTCTTCAGTTGATTGTAGATGTAATCAGCCATAGACACAACCAATTTAATGATTTAAACCTATGAAATACCCTCACAGTAACAATCAGGCCAGTTCTTGCTTGACGAGACAACTGGACACTATAGCCTGGCCAAGTTGACACATGAACTAATCAGGCATTAGCTTGAAGCCTGGGTTTGATCAGGGACTGAAAACAGGATTGATTGAAAATCTTCATAAGTGGCAGTTATATCCTTGGTCACCTCACTCACCCCCACACAATGACTCCTTTGACAACTTGACTGAAAACTATGCTTTATCATCTGAAGAGGTTTAGCAAAGGGAACTTAGCCCTTGGAGACACCAAGCATGAAGTCTCCAGAAACCTTTCTCCTTTGGCTCTAAGGACTTTGAAGTCAATAATAAAACTGCTGAGAGGAGACTACAGAATCCTTCTCTAGGGAAGTTGACCCAAGAGAAAAGCTTTTAGTTATGAACAGTTGGAGTCACTCCACAACCACTGGGTATCTGCCTCATCGCCATAAAATGAAACTCATAATTCCACAAATCCTGCCTATGCCCTAAGAATTTTCAATCTGTTATTTGGTTATTATCTCTTAAATATATACAGAACCAAGTATCACCAGAATTGTGAAGAAAACTTCTAACATTATGGCTCAAAATTTTTAGAAAGGAAGAAGAGGAAGAAGAAGCAAAGGATGAGAGGAAGAGCAAGAGGAGGAGGAGAAAAGAAAAAAAGGAGGAAAAGAAAGAAAGAAGGAAGGAAGGAAAGAAGGGAGGGAGGGAGAGAGGGAAGGAGGGAGGGAGTGTGGGAGAGAGGGAGGGATGGAAGGAGGAAGAATTCATAGAAAATATATACACTGAAGGAAACAGAATAAAACTTGAAAATATTTTCCTCAGAAAAATAAGAGAAGCTATTTGATCCATTTAAAAAAGAAGGAAGAGAAAGAGAAGGAAAAACAACAACAGCAGCAATGGTGAGAGCAGCTTTAAAAACATCATCAAGTGTAACAAAAAAGTTATTAAAATAAAAAAATAGAATAAAATTGAAATATTCAATAGAAAAGTTGCAAGATAAATCTCCCCAAAGTAGAATAAAAATAAAATAAATAGAAAATAGAGAAAAAGATAAGAAAATTTGAGGACCAGATTGAAATGTCAATATCTGATAAATTGGAATTTGAGAAAGAGATACCAAAGACAATGAAAGGAAGAAAATTATCAATGCAGTGATAATTTTCTGTGACGAGCACAATAAAAGTGCTCATAACAGAATGACAAAAATCTCCAGATGGAAAGGGCTCATCAGTCTCCAGTACAATGGATGAAAATAGGCCAACACCAAGGCACATAATCATGAAGTTTCATCTCACTGGCAAAAACAGAAACTCTCAAAAGCTTCCTAAGAAAACCAGGATAGGTTTAGGAATAGGATCAAGAATCAGAATGGTTCCTAAAAGGAGCACTGGAAGCTGGAGAAGCAATGGATAAATGTCCTTAAAGTGTTGTAGGTTAAAGATCTCCATCATAGAATATTTTAGCCAGACAAACTATCACTGAAGTATTTGGATAGGATGAAGACATTTTCGTAATTACAAAGACTCAAAAATTGTGTCGCATACACCCTTTCTCAAGAATCTACTGGAAGACTTACGGGAAGATGGCAGACTAGTAAGACACGGGAATCTCTTCTCCAGAAAAATAACTAGAGGACAGGCTGAAACAGCCATGGAAAAGATCTTCTAGGGTTTAGGACAGCAATTGAAAGCTAGACACCACCCAGAGGAGAGAGGGACAAAGGTGGGAAATCACAATGACAGAACCATGAGTTGAAACCAGCAGCTGCTGCTGCTGGCACCCTCCCCCACACCAAAGACACTTTGGAATTCTCAGGTCTCTGGGCCTGCAACAATAGACAAAGGGGACTCCAGGGATCTATCACCCCAGAAGACGGGAGAGAGAGGGCCACCGCATAAGGCAGACTCAGCTTCTGACCCACAAAATTGGTCTGCTGTGTCCCACAAGCCCTTCTAGGCAAGGTGAAACCACACAGTGGTTTGCCCTGGGAGCCGGCGAAGGACTGGAGAAATCCAACCCTCGCAATCTCCCTCTCTTCCAGCTGCAACTAATTGTTGAGGATCCCCCTGGAAAGGGGAAAAAGAGGGACACAGCATGAGGCTGACTCAGCTTTTGACTCACAAATTTGGTCTGCTGTGTCCCAAGAGCCCTTCCAGGCTTGGTGGGGCTGTGCCATTGTTTGCTTTGGAGCCTGCAAGGGGCTAAAGATATACAACCCTCCCAATCTCCTCCACTACTAACAGGAACTGATTGTTGAGGACTCAGAGGGGAATGGAAATATTTCTGACCTAGGAAAAGGGAGGGGGCTGCCAGAGAAAGCTGGAGAACTGTCTCAGAGAAAGTTTGAATTGTAAAGCTCCTAGCCTCCAGACAGGAAGCTCTATCACATTCATCTGATCTGGTCTGTGTTGCAACAAATACACTCTGACCAGGCATTGAACTGAGTGCTGCCAAAGAGCGCCATCTCCTGGCAGATCAAGGAAGTGCATGCAAGAAAATTAAAAATAAGTAGGAGAAGATTTTTTCGGCCTCTATAACCTCCTTGCCCAAGGCCCTAGGAAGTGACCCTTCAACCAATTACTGGGTCCATTGCCCAGTTTTGAGCAACCAGCAGGACAATCCTAACAATTCAGGTAGAGCCAAAAATCAAAGAACAGTAGTAACTCACAGCCTCCTGCCACTAAATCCTTACAAAATAGAAAGAAATTGAGCATCTGAGTAAACTACATCCTAATCAGATGCCTAGATATCAGCAAAATATGACAAGC
>JAQZBX010052522.1:0-19104 GCA_029593785.1 Cabassous unicinctus
AAAAAAAAAAAGATTAAATGAAGTTTTCTTTTCAAAAACCATGGAAGCAAGAAGGCAGTGAATGACTATATAAAGTACTGAAAAAATGCCAACTAAGTATTCTATATCCAGCAAAACTAACTTTCAGAAGAGAGGGAGAGATTAAAACCAAAACTGAGAGAGTTTGCAACCACTAGATTGGAAATACAAAGAATGATAAAGGGAGTTCTTCAATTTGAATGACAAGGACTCTACACAATAAGGGAAAGTTAAATCATGCATTTTTGGTTTGTAACACCACTTTTTACATTTAACAGTATCTACAAAGCAAATGCATGGAAAATAACAGTAAATGTGGGAACCCAGTAGGTCGCTGGCCCTGGTTTTACACCCCTAAGGGAAACTCAGCCCACAGTATACAGCCACCTGCATGCCCCAGGACACAAGTTACAGTGTAACAAACCTCCTCACAGGAGAACAATGTACATATGGTATCATAGACAGTAATTTTCTCTAGGCTGTACAATTCCTTCTTACAGTAATATCACCAGAACTCATTCATGTGTCCCTAGAAGAAACTCTGTTATGAAATGTCTTTGCTCTGATACCCTATATATTGCCCCTTATTTTCCCACCTCTTTGCAGCATTCTATCTTGATTCTCTGGAATATCAGAGAGAATCTCTCCTGTCCATAAGTCCCAATAAATAAAGCTTATGTCTGATTATGAACTGAGAGTGTCCATTGGTCTTCCAACTGGCACAACCCATGCCCTTCAGGAGCTGAGTTGGAACAACAAATCTATAAGTATAAAGATGTAATCTGTGACAAGAACCACATAAAGAATGGGAATGAAGGTTTATAGGAACATAGTTTGTGTGTACTATTGAATTTTTTGGTACCAAATCAGTAAGATTGTTATAGATTTAGGATGTTAAATACTTTAAGCCCCATAATAACCAAACATTGGCAGAAGAATATAGAATAAAGGAAATGAGAGATTCTCAAAAGTTCACTATGACAGATACAAAAGTATACAGTAATGGAAGAAATAAGAGCATAACTGGTGAAAGGTTTAGAAGAAAACAAATGAAAAAGTAACTCATGTATCATCAGTAGCCATTTAAATGTAACTGAAAATCTCTTCAGTCAAAAAGCAGAGCATGGCATAAAGTATATATATATATGGTTTCCAAGTGTAGATATGTGTGTGTGTGTGTGTGTTTGTCTTTACAAAAGACTTTACTTCAATTCAAAGGAGCAAGAAGGATGAAAGTGAAAGGATGGAAAAATATACCCTGCAAATATTAACCAAAGTTGAATAGGGATGGTTAAATTACTATAAGACAAAATAGGCTTAAAGTGAAATGTTGTTAAAAAGAACACAGAAGGACATTAATATTGAAAAAAGTTGTCAATTAAGAAGATATAATGATTATTAAAAGATAAGCACATAATACCAGAGCCCAAAATTATATGAAGCAAGCATAGACAGACTTAAATGGAAAATAGATGGTTCTACATTAATAACAGGAGACTGGTATCAACCATTTTCAATAATGACTAGAATATCCTGACAAAAGACTGATACGGAAAAATAAAATAACTGAATAATACAATGAAAAAACTAAAATAACTAACAAAAATATCACAATTTATTTAACAACACAACACACATTCATCACAAGTGCATGTGCATTATCCCCAAAGACAGATCACATGTTAGAGCAACAAAAGGATCTCAATAAATTTGAAATATTGAAACCACACAAATTATCTTCTCCAAACACAACAGAATGAAACTGGAAATCAATAATAGAGACAGGAAATGCAAAGATAGGTGGAATTTTAACAATTCACTATTAAAGAAAGAATGAATTAAAGAAGAAATCACTAGATAAATTAGGAAATATCTTGAGATGAAAGAAAATGAAAACACAACATATCAAAATTCATGAAATGTGGGAAAGGCAGTGAGTGCTCAGAGGAAAGTTTGTAGATCTAATTGCTTACATTGAAAAAGAAGAACTATACCAGGACACTTATCTCTGGCATGTCTTCCCAGGTCATGCCCTGAAGACAGAAGCAGGTTATGCCTAGTTAAAGCAAGAAACAATCAAATAAAACAGTACTGAACCAATGGATTACCTACTTCAACATATTCTATAAAGCACCCTGAATGAGAGAAAATCTATTCCATAGGGAGTAGATGGGGTATACCTATAAATGGGGGAGTTCTTAAGGCCATGGCCACACACCCAGGAAAAGATTCAGGCTCCTAAAAGACCAACAAGAGTCTATGCTTTCACTTCATACTTCTTTATTAGGATGGTGGGTGAAACTCTGAAGGAGAGCAGAAACTAACATAGAGTTGATTTGCAAAGACTGTAAAAGATGATATTTGTTTTGGTTTGCTTGCTTTTATTAACATCTAGAACTCAAGGAAATCACTGTCATATCATTTCTTGGAAACAAAATTAAGGAAGAGACAACTCAGAGACTAAATCTAAGAGTTAACCCATTAAAATATTAAAATTCACATTGTGCAACAAAAGATTACAAGACAAACAAAGAAACAAGAATTTATAGCTCAACTCAAAGAACAAAACAAAATTTCAGAAACCATCAATGAAGAATATCAGACATTGAACATACCAGCCAAAACATGATAAAAATAATTAACTTCTACATAATCATAGAGCTAAAGGAAAACACAGATATAACTAAAGAATATCAGGAAAATTATTGAACAGAATGGGAATCTTAATAGAACTTTAAATAAGAAAACAAACACAAATACTCAAGATGAAGACCACAATAACTGAAATAAAAATTCCCTAAATGGTTTCATCAGCAGATTAGAGCTGACAGAAGAATCAATGAACTTAAAAGATGACAAAAGAAATTTTTCAAGCTAATGAGCAGAAAGTAAAAAGAATGACAAGTTGAACAGAGCCTAGCAGACATATGGGGCACCACCAAGGTGTGAATATATAGATTATGGGAGTCCCTGAAGGAGAAGAAAGAAAGGAGCAGAAGGAATATTTGAAGAAATAATGGCAGAAAACTTCCAATTCTAACAGAAAGTTAATATACACATTCCAGAAGTGCAACAAACCACAAACAGTATAAACTTAAAGAGAAGCACACTCAGACACATGGTAATTGTGAAGGTTAGGTTAATGTGCCAATTCAGCTAGATAATGGTGCTCAGTTGTCTGGTCAACCAAGCACTGGGCTTACTGTAATACAAGGGGATTTCAAGGACTTTAATCATCAGTGAGTTGATTGCATAGATGGCTAGTTACATCTACAATGAACTGAGGAGATTGCTATCAGCAATGAGTGACATCTCACACAATAGTTGAAGGACTTAAAAGGGGAAGTGATTTCAGTAGAGAGAGAATTCCCACCTCTATTTCAGACAGCCATTGTTTCCTGAGATCCCATTAAGGACCTTCTTCAGAGCCCTTTGCAGCCTGCCCTGTGGAATTTCAACTTTGCATCCCCACAGTTGTGTGAGATGTTTCTCTAAAATCTCATAGTATTCACAGGTATCTCCTGTCAGTTCTTTTTCCCCAGAGAACAGTAACTAATAAATTAATAAAACTGTTGAATGTCAAGGGTAAGGACAGTGTTCTGAAAGCTGCAAATAAAAGCAATGTTCCATATACAGGGGATTCCCAATAAGATTAAGTTCCAATTTCTCTTCAGAAAACTTGGAAGAAGGCAATGGGATGAAATATTTAAAGTACTTAAAGAAAATAAATGCCAAACAAGAATTTTATATCTTGTGAGACAGTCTTTCAAAAATTAAGAAGGGATTGATATTCCCAGATTATCAAAAGCTGTGGTAATATGCCATTACTAGATTTGAACTACACTGAAAGTTAATGGTCATTATTGAGAATAAAAGGAAAGGACACTAGCCAGTGGATCAAAGAAGCATAGAGAAATAAAGTATCATATATTGCCTAAGAGTTACCTCCTGAAGTCTCCTTGTTGCTCAAATGTGGCTTTTCTCTAAGCCAAACTCAGCATATACATTCATTATCTGGCCCTTTCTGTGGGATATGACTCACAAGGATAAGCCTCCCTGGCACTGTGCAATTATTACCAAGCACCAAGTAGTGATGCATCTGGAAAAATATCTTGACCAAAAGGGAGAAATATTAATTACAAATGAGTTTTTATGGCTAATACATCTCAAAGTGAGTCCAGAGGTTATGCTTATGCACACCTCAGCAGATTCTCATTGACTGCCACAGTAAACATTTCCTCAACCATCAGGGCTCCTGAGGGCTCTAAAGACATCTAGACACTATAGGCAGGGTAGCAATCTCTGGAATTCAGTACCCTGTCAATAGGTCTTACTTTGGAATATATGCTCCTCAATGTAACAGAGTTAGATTCATTTATAATTTCCCTATAATGGCTCTTCTGCCCCTTTTACTTGAACCTATAGTTAGTACTCTTCTTGTCAAACATATATCCCAGAGTCTTAAATCTTCAGGCTGTTCATATACCAGTTGAGCCTAAAATTTCAACAGAGTTGCAAAACCTAGTCTCCACTTCATCAAACTCACCCAGGACAACTAACAAAAGATGATATGAACAATGCTTATCCCAGGAAGTGGAGTATCCACAAGTGCAAGTAATACAACTCCATCAATCTGCCCCATGGGATCTAAGATCCCTCTCAGTCAGAGGAAGGATGGACATCACCATCCCAAACACCTCAAGATTGAGAAAGGAACAAACATAAGAGGGGAAAGCAACTATGGACTAAAGGAGACATTATTCTAGCAATGGAAGAAATTTTGTCACTTATATAAAGGCAGTTGGCCACAAGATGTTCTGAGGAGAGGGAGAGGGAAGAATAGGTGTAATATGGGGGCATTTTTGGGACATTGGAATTGTCCTGCATGATATTGCAATGACAGATACAAGTCATTATATATTTTTTCAAAACCTATAAAATTGTGCAGTGCAAAGTGAACACTATAATGTAAACTTTAGTCCTTGGTTAATACAATATTTCAATATGTGTTCAAAAATTGTAACAAATGCACCACACTAATGACAGTTATGTGGGAAAGTGTGGGAGGGGGAAGGAGAGGGTATATGAGAAGCCCCCATATTTGTATGTAACATTTATGTAATCTAAAACTTCTTTTAAAACAGAAAAAAAAAAGAACTGCAACAAACACAAAAATAGTATAATTAGAAAAATGAGCTATCATCAATTGTAACAAATGTTCCACAACAATGCAAGGTTTTGGTGGTAGTGTCACTTATGGGAATCCTATATTTAATGTCTGATTGCTCTATAAACCCAGAACTTCTCTAATAAAGAAAATAAAAATAAAAATCTCTGATAAGGAAACCATATTGGTTATTATATATAACAGTAATATTCTGTTTTGTTTTTGGTAACTGTGCTTTCATTTCCTAGAATTTCTAAAGTGCAAATGCATAAAAAGGAATGACAAATCCAGGGTTCTGGATGTACGATAAATTTATAATTTAACAAGAACAACAAAATTTTGTTGACATGGGGTTAGGAATACCGTATATGTTACAGAATTTAAATTGGAAAAAATACAAATATGATTGTTATAGATTTGAGATAATAAATTTGAGCCCCATGGTACCCTTAAATAAAATATCTGAAAAATATATACATAAGGAAAAAAAGAAGAAACTCAACCTTTTACACTACCCAAAGTCAAATAAATATAAAATAAGCATTTACAAATGAACTGAGAGTCAAGAATAGGTATGACTCAAAATAAAAAACAAAATGGGGGGGGGGAATTTCTGTATTATCAGTAATGCCTTAATTGTAATTGGATTAAGCTCTCCATTCAAAAGGCAGAGATTAGCAATGGATAATAAAAGCATAACCCAAACATATACTCTTTATAAAACATTCACCTTAAATTCAAACACACAAATAAGTTGAATGTGAAAAGGCTAAAAATTGTTCCATGCAAACAGAAACCAAAAGAGAGCTGGTGTAGCTATTTTAATATCAGGTAAAATAACTTAAGTGAAAAATGATTAGAAAGACAAAGAGAGTAGAAAATCCTGACAAAGAATCAATAGAAGAAGAAAATATAACAATTATAAATATATGAATCTGTGGTAGTTTGAGACTGTATGTACCCCAGAAAATCATGTTCTTGAAACTGGCCTATTTCTGTGGGTGTGAATCTACCATAGGTGGGACTGTTTGATTACAGTATTTAAATGTGACCTGGGGTGAATCTCAATCTTGTATCAGGAATCATTTACAAATGGATTGATAGACAGAAATAAAAGGATGCAGATGCAAAAAGAAACCCATAAAACCTGAGAGGATCCTGAAAATCAGAGGCTGAATTGGCAGAGGACAGAGTTATGGATAGTGGACCTCACTGAAGTTCAGAGAGAAAGTCATAGATGGAGCAGCCAGAAGCTGAAAGCAATGAAGCATGGAGAAGAAGGCAGGGAAAAGCAGATTCTGCCATTGTGTCCACCACATGACAAGAGTCTAGGATCACCAGCAGCCAATCTTCAGGGAGGAAATATTGCCTGATACCTTGATTTGGACATTTTTCTCAGTCTCAGAACTGTAAGTGTATAAGATAACAAATCCCCTTTTAAAAAGCCAACCATTCCTGTCTCTAAGCCAAAACAGCATATAAATGCATTACCTTCCCTTCAGCATGGGACATGTTCCCAGGGATGATACTCTCAGGCACTGAGAGATTACTACTAAGAACCAACAAGCACAGCACCTGGAAAAAGACCTTGACCTTGACCAAAAGGAGGAAAGGGCAAGGACAATTGAGTTGGAAAATCATTTCATAGGTCATTTCACAGGTGAAAATTTTGCACATCTCAGCAGGAACTCATTGACTATCAGGTTAATTATTACCTCAAACAGCAAGGCTCCTAAGGGCTCTGGAGACATCCAGACACTATAGACAGGGCTGAAAGCTCAGGAGTTTGGTGCCTTAGCAGTGGTCCCTACTTTGGAATTTATACTCCCCAGTGTTGGATTCAGTTGTGTTTTCCCTACACATGGTTTTGCTGCCCCTATATTTGAACCTATAGTTAGTACTAGAGTTGATAGTGTATGTCAAAGAGATTTAAATCTTTGGGCTGTCCATGTGCCAGTTGGGCCCTGAATCTCATTTGAGTTGCAATGCCTTCTCTCCAGTTCATTGGGCTCACCCAGGAAAATTAACAAGGAAATGATGACTGACAATAACCATCTCAAAGAACAGAGAGAGTCTGCAATTGCAAGCAAGATAGTCCCATCCACCTGTCCCATGGGACTTAAGCCTCTTCCAAATACAGGTAGAGTGGGCATCACCATCACAGAATCCTCAGGATTCGGGAATCGATGATGGACTAGAGTAGACTTACAGTTGTCCTACTGTACATTTGTGATCCTAGCAATGGAAGAACTTTTATCATGGATGTGGAGGCAGTGGCCACTGGAGGTTGTGAGGAGAGTGAAAGGGAATAATAGGTGTAATTTGGGGCATTTTTAGGACTTGGGAATTATTCTCAACGACATTGCAATGACAGGTACAGGCCATTGTATACTTTATAATAAATTGCAAAAATGTGCAGGAGAGATTAATGGCTTAGTGGCAATGCCGCAAGATGTATTCATCAATTGTGGCAAATGTACCACTGTAATGAAGGATACTGATGTGGGAAAATGAGGGAGGGCTAGGGAGCAGGGCATATGGGAATCCCCTAAATTTTTTGTGTAACATTTATATAATCTAAATTTCTTTTAAAAATAAAAATGTATATTAAAATAAAGCCAACCCATTTCTGTTATTTTGCCTTGGCAGGCTTTAGAAAACTAAAACAAAACCTAACAAAATATATGAAGCAAACATTGAAAAATTTGAAGGAAGTCCCTTAATAATAGAAGGAGAATTTAATACATCATGCTCGATAATGGTTAAAATATCTACACAGTATATCAATAAAGAAATATATTTCTTTATTGAATGATATTAGAAACCAACTAGTCCAAAATATAAGTAGAACAATTCAGCCAACAACAGCAGAATATGCTATTCTACTCCATTTGGCCACTATCCAGAATAGAACAAAGTTTCAATGAATTAAAAATATTGAAATTTTACAACTATCTTCTATAACCACAATGGAATGATGCTAGAAATGAAAAATAGAAAAGCACTGTAAAATTTAAAATATGTGTAAATAAACCACACATTTAAAAAAAAAAAGAACAGTTCAAAGAAGAAATCACAAGATGAAGAAATATATCTTGAAGTGAATGAAAAAAGAAAATACAACATAGCAAAGTTTATGGGATGCATCAAAGACATCCAAAAAATTAAAGGGAATATTCTCTAACTCATTCTGAGACCAACATCACCCTAATACCAAAGCCACATAATATAAATATACCACAAGAAAAGAAATTTACAGACCAATATCTCTTATGGCTATAGTTGCAAAAACCTTCAACTAGCAAACTGAATTGAACAGCACATTTAAAGAACTATACACTGTGATCAATTGGGATTCTATCACAGGTATGCAAGAATCATTCAACATAAGAAATTCAATTAATTTAATACACAAATTAACAGAAATAAGACAAATATGATTATCTCAATTGATGCTGAAAAGGCATTTGACAAAATCCATATCACCCTTTTTTGATAAAACACTTAGAAACCTAGGAACAAGAGGAAACTTCCTCAATATGATAAAATGCATATAAGAAAAACTACAGCTAATATCATATTCAATGGTGTAAGATGGAAAATTTCCCATTAGGTCAGGAACAAGACAAGGATGTCACAACTGTTATTCAATGCTGTATTGGAAGATCTAGCCAGAGTAATTTTGCATGAATTAGAAATAAAACATCCAAATTGGAAAGGAAGAAGTAAAATTTGCTGATGACATGATCCAATATAATGAAAATCTTGCAAATTTCACAAAAAAACCTCTTAGAGCAAAACAATGAATTGATCAAAGTGCCAAGGTATAAGATCAATTTGCAAATCTCAGCAGAGCTTCTGCACACTAGTAAAGAACAATCTGGACAGGAAAACAAGAACAATATTCCATTTACTATAGCAACAGAAAGAATCAATTACCTATGAGCAAACTTAACAAAGGATATAAAAGAATTGTACACAACACACAAAAAAACATTGCTGAAAGAAACTGAATTAAAACTAAAATAAACAGGACATCTTTCTTCATACATTGGAAGAAGAAATATTGTTAAGATGTCAATTCTACCCAAAGCAATTTTCAGACTCAATGCAATCTCAATCAAATTTCTAACAACCTTTTTTGTAGTTATGGAAAAGCCAATCATCAATTCATTACGGCAAAAAAAATGCTAACCACAATGAGATATGATGTTACACCAGTAAACATGCTTATTATTTTTTAAATGGAAAATATTAGGTCCTGGCAAGGATGCTGAGGAATAGGAACCCTCAAACATTGCTGGTGAGAATGTAAAATGACACAGCTGCCATGGAAAACAGTTTAACCATATGACCTGGCAATACCACTTCTAGGTATGTACCAAAAAGAATTAAAAATAAGGACTCAGACAGACATTTGTACACCAGTGTCCATAGAAGCATTATGAAGACAACAGTCAAATTATGGAAGCATCCTAAATGCCCATTACTAGGACAATAGATAAATAAAACATGGTATTTATACACAAGATGCTTGTGCTGAATTTATGACTTATCCCTACTTGGGTGAACTGTTTTCATACCCATGAAGCTTACCATTGACACATGGTGAATGTGTCCTTCTTGCAGATATTTTGCATGAGTATCATTTCTGATTTTTCAAGTCATCTTTCCATTCAGTAATCATTGTAAGAAATAAATTGGTAGAGTGTTATTAGAGAAATGAAAATGTTGAAAAGGAAGCAAAACTCATGTAAGTATATTTCAAATACTGACCCTTGTCATGGCTAATTACATCTATCAACTTGGCTTGGTTATGGTCTCCAGTTTGGTCAAACAAGTGCTGGCCTGATTGTTACTGTGATGGTGTTTTGTAGATACAGTTTCATATAAAATCAGTTGATTGTATCTGGCTGATTGCATGTTCATTCAACCAAAGAGCCTGCCATCAGCAATTTGCTGAATATCTTCATCCAATTAGGGAGGAATTAAAAAGAAAAACAGGATTTCAGGAGTCATAAAAAAGAATTTCTACCTCTACTACAGCTAGTCAGTTTCTACTTGAGAGTTCAACCTCACAGCTATCAGAGTTTCTACTTTGCAGCCTTCCCTCCATAATTCAGATATGACAGTTCCCACATCTGCATAAGTAAATACCTATTTAAAAAATCTCTTAATATTTATGTAAATTCTGCTTGTATGGTTCCTCTGGAGAACCATGGCTAATATAGCACTTAAATGGCAAAAGACTGAGAAATGGAGGAATAAGGCAGCTAGAGGAAAATTAGGAGGGATACTTTGGCTTAAAATAAGAGAGAAATAAGAGGGGATATGGAGGAGTTAAAGAGAAGGGAATTCATCACATGGGAGGACAAGGACAAATGCTATTATGGAATAGTTTACTCCAGTATGTATATTCATTTCCTGAGGCCAAAGTATTTACAGAAGACATATGAATAGTGATCGATAAGGGCAAATTATAATGACATCAGCTTTAGAATTTTCTCCTAAAGTCCTTGGTGCCATTTCAGAAAATATTATTCACTCAAGAAGACTTGGTAGTGAAGTTGACACTACCAAGTTACTGCATTCCCACTTATCAAGCACCACGTCATATTGAAGCACAGGTTCCTGGAGTTCAACTGGACTCCTACCTTGGAGAAATCTTCATTCCATCTGAAGCTCATCTCCTTGCTCCAAAGGGGAAATCACATCTAATATGCAGACTGATATCCTGCACATATATTGTGCATTCAATGCTGAAAGGAGTGCATGATAATCAAGTCCAGGGCTGGCAACCAGTTTGAAAAAGTGAACATTGGAGATTGGACTAGGCAGAGGCATCTTGAAAATACAAAAAAATTAATAATCCTTCACTTGAGAAAAAAGAACACCTAGGACTATGCCAAAGAAAATGAGGTATCTGGTTAATGATGTCCATGTTCAATTTCAAAGACATCATGTACACCTCTCAGTGATTTAAACCATGCAGAAACTAAACTATTTTAAAAATAATCCATTAAACATAAGCTCCAGCAGAATATTAATGATGCTATATGGAATGTTGCAAACCCCAGCTTTGCTCATAGAGTAGAAAAGTAACTTAATACTTAATGCATTTATTCATTCAATCAAAAAATATTCTTTGACTTCCTAGCACAGGCCTGGGTACTGAAGATTGAGTAACAAGTAAGACTTGGCATTATGTTCAGGAATACTAAATTCTATGGAGGTGACAAATTATGTGTAATTGAATAAATAAGGAAGACATTTTTTCATCTAGATGTAAATTTTATAAAACAATCAGGTCAAGCAGTGGAGAATAATATGGGGAAGCTTTCTGGCTATTTGCTGATTGATATTCTCTATATATAATCAGAATCACCCACAGAGATCAGATGGCTGATGTTTTCCAACAGCACGTATCTGAACAGCTTTCTTTTGTCTCTACCAAGCAGGGCCCACTCTTCCTGGTTGAAGTCTAAAGCTACAAGATAAGAAATCACTGATTCCTGAAACATAGTGGACATTATAGTTAATCCAGGGCCATTCCTAATGTCTTAGTTTGCCATAGGTTTTTGATGCAAAGTACCAGATGTGGGTTGGCTTTTATAATGGGAAATTTATTAGGGGTAAAAGCATACAGGTCTGAGGCTGTGAAATGCCCAAATAAAGGTATCATCAGAGATGCTTTCTCACAAAATCAGCTACTGGTGATCCTGGTGATCTGCCATGTGAGGAAGCAAGATGGCTGTCAATGTCTGCCAAGGCCCCTGCCTTCCTTTCTGTGTGCACAGTCTCCTGGAGCCCAGGTGTGGGTGATCCAGCATAGAGCTTATGTCTTTCTGGACCTCCCCATCCAGTCTTGGCCACTCCATTTCTTTTCTGAGTTCAGCTTTGTGCTCTTAAATATTTGGCTCACCTCTTCAACCTTCAGCTGCTATGTGGGCCAGCCACCTGGAGGCTTCATGCTTAAGTTTGGCAGCTAGTGACACTTGATTCATCTCTGACATGGAAGGTAACAAATGGAGGCTTCCTTCCTCTGTGTATCCCTCTCTGGGTCCCCATTTATATAAAGCTCTATTAAGAGGGTGGATAACCAAACTGAACCTTGCCTCACTGACACATTCCAATCAAAAGGGCTTAACAGGCACAGGAATGGATTAGTTCAAGACAATAATCTCTTTTGGATTCACTAAATTAAAACTGTCACACTTTCCAGTGTCCAAAGGATGATTATTATGATGACAGCACTGGGGAACAGATGCCATATTTATAGAAAGCTGAGATTGTGTTTTAGTTCCTCAAATGATTCTCTGGAATTTCTTGGAAGATACACATTTTGAACAGATTTTAACTTCATTATAAAGGAATAACACATATGAAATGTCCTAGACATTGCCTTTATAAACTTCTACTAAACAGGTGACTTATAAATTGTTGATATAAAATTTGTCCTTGAAAATCCATAACTAAAATGCTCTTCTTCTCCAATTTGAAGTAAATATACAAGTTTGCCATAAGACAAGCAACAACCATGACCTACAACTTTTTAACAATTTCTATGTGTAGATTATTAGCCTATATGGTCGTAAGTTTCCTCAATTGTGAAATGGTTTGCTAATTTGTTAGGAGTGATGAAAGATGCAATGAATTCATGTTTAAATGATTACTATCTAATAAATCTTTATTAAATCCAGGTGATAGGGGAATTGTAGGCAAGATGGTGTCAGTTTAAGTGGGCAAACACCATCTATCTCACAAAAGAAGGCTGAATGGGGACAGGATCCAGCCTGAGTGAGCTGTTCTGGGAGCCCATGGAGCAGGAAACTTTGGGGCAATTATCTGGAGGGAGTTGGACAGGGAGATAGATTTCTCAAGAAAAAACATTAGTTTTTAGCCCCATGGAAATCATGGATGGCTAAGCCCCACCCACAGGACAAAGAGCCAGGGTGAGCCCCAAATCCCATTGGCCACCAAGCATGAGGGAAAATTCTCCAAGAGTGCGAGGGATCTGGCAAGGGGCAGAGAGGTGTATTCTTTTGTGGATTTGGTTGCCTGGAACCCCTTAGAGCTTTGGGAGCACACCAGCTGGCTTGAAGTGGCACCAGCTGAGGGGAGAGGTGAATTACTGAGACAGCCTGATTTACCTAACCACCCTGGGATACAGAAGCTTGGCCTGATAGAGGGGGGAGTCAGCCAATTTAATAGTTCTGCACTAAGGTCTATCAGAATTTCAACTCCCCTAAGGGAGTCAGGCAGTGGGAAGCTCTTAATAAGTTTTCAAGAACATATTTAGTGTCATCTAGGAGAAGGGGGTGGTCTAGAAGAGGATTGAAAAATCACTTCAGTGCAGTATAGTCATCAGGGTCCCATTTGAATTTCAAAAGAGAACCCAATCTAATGAGGAAAGGGGAGAGGGTGTCCGCTCATACAACGTCCTGAATCCAGCTGCCCCAGGAGAGTAAAATCTGCCCAGGGAAAAGTGACTGAATAGCTTTGTAAAGAGTTGGCTGACCCAGTTGGAGGGGTAGCTCAGTGGAGGAATATCTGCCTTGAATACATGAGGTCCCTGGTTTGATACCTGACTCCTCTAAGAGTGGTGATCCACAGGGATATCAAACATCCAGTTGATACTGTAGGACAGGGAAACATAGACATTGTTTTTGTATTAGCTTCTTTTGGGTCACTTATTTTTCAAAAAAAAAATGGTTATTTAAAAAAATTTTTAAGCTTAGTTTACTCACTAAAATCTGTCTCAAAACCTGCAGAGAGAAACCTGCAGGGTAATTGGTTGATGAACACAGGCAGCCTGAGAGGCACCACAAGGGCTCAAGAAGGAATGCTGTTCTTCCTTAGCTTTGTTTGACTGCTTGCTTGTGTGTTTGTGTAGGGTTTTTTGTTTTTTTTTTTCTTTTATTGTTGTTTTTTCGTATCTTGTTTTTCTTTCCTCTTTCTTCTCCCTGGCCCCCTTTTAAATAAGGTTCTGCTAACTTGTTTCTTCTTTGCCGTGTTTCTCCTTCTTTAATTTCCCATTTTCTGTGTATACTGATTTTGTCTACCAATGCTATCTCTTTTCTTTCCTTTGCCTTTCTATCTTCTGCTTTCTGTTGTGGTGCTTACCTTCCACCTTTTTTATTAGGCCTCAACTTCACTAGTTTTGATTTGCTCTTTTCTATTCTGTTTTATTTTTTTTATTAATATTTTTCTTTCTGTTGTTTCTTTTTCTCTCTCTCATTATTCTGGCGTTTAAATCATTCTATATATTTTTCTCTATTCAGTTTCCCATTTCATTGTAGGTACTCCACTTTTTTATTCCTATTACTCTATAATGTGTACATGAGCTAAATATTCATTTTACTAAGTATTATGTCACCCCTCTTCTAACTTTTATCATTATTTCTATTATCCCTTTTCTTTTCTTACCTCTTTCAATTTCTCTGGACCTAATCTTTGTCTTTCAAAGGGACATAGAAAACACCAAGGAAGAACAAAGTGTCAAAGAGAAAACTTAAAACACACAAAAAGACCAGGTGCTAAACAAAACTCTAGACCAGAGTGAGAAGGTAATCAACTGAATAAATGCATCAAGATACATGATGACCAGTGTCAACAATAAATTACAAACCATACTGAGAAACAGGAAGACGTGGACCAGTCCAATGAAAAAATTAAAAATGAGGAAGAGATGCAGAACATCAAACAACTAATCAAACCTGTCCAAATAAATACCATGGACCAACCGAATGAAGTGAAGAAAGAGAGTCAGAATATTAAGAAGAAATTGGGAGGACATACTGAAGAAAGTGTAAATATACATAAAAAGATAACAGATATGATTGTAATGAACAGCACAATCCAAGAAATCAAAAAGACACTGGAATAACACAATAGCAAATTTGAACAGGAAGAAGAAAAAATTAGAGTAGTGGAAGACAGTACATCTGAAAACAAACAGATAGTAGAACAGATAGATAAAAAGATAGAAAAATTCCACCAGGGACTTAGGGATTTGACCAACAACACAAAATGTGCAAAGTTATGCATTATAGGGATCCCAGAGGGAGAAGAGAAGGGAAAGGGAGTAGAAGGAGTGTGGAAGGAAATAATGGCTGAAAACTTCCCAACCCTATTGAGGGAGATGGAGGTACATGCACAGGAAGGACAAAACACCCCAAATAGTACAAATCCCAACAAGCATACACCAAGACATATACTTGTCAAAATATTCAATGCTCAAGACAAAGAAAAAATACACAAGGCAACTAGAGAAAAGAGCACCATCACATACAAGGGAAGCACAATAAGATTAAGTGCTCATTTGTCATGTGAAACCATGGAAGTAAGTAGATCGTGGTTTGACATAGACAAGGTACTCAAAGAAAAAACTTCCAGCCATGAATTCTCTATCCAGCAAAGCTGGCATTCAAAAATGATGGAGAGCTCAAAATATTCACAGACTAATAGAAATTAAGAGAGTATGCCAATAAGAAACATGCCTTTCAAGTATTATTAAAGGAAGTTCTACAGGTTGAAATGAAAAAGAAAGAGAGAGTGAGTTGGAAGAGAGTGTAAGAGCAACTAAAAGGACAAAAAGAGGAATGAAAACAACAGATGACTTACATAAACCCAAAGAAAATATGGCCAATGTAAGAAATTCATTGAAAGTTATAAAACTGAATGTTAACAGATTAAACTGTCCTGTCAAGAGACACAGATTGGCACACTCAATAAGGAAATATGACCCATCTATATGTTGTGTACAAGAAACCCACCTTAGACCAAGTGATTCAAAGTGGCTGAAAATGAATAGCTGGAAAACAATTTTACAAAGAAACAACCAAAAAAGAGTGGGAGTAGCTATAATAATAATGGATAAAATAAACTTTAAATTCAAAACTATTGTAAGAGACAAAGATGGACAGTACATATTATTAAAAGGGGTAAACTTTTGAAAAGAAAGAACAATCATAAATATTTATGCACCTAATCAGGGTGCTTCAAAATACACGAGGCAAACACTGGAAAGATTAAGTGGAGACATAAATGCCTCTACAATTATAGTAGGGGAATTTAATACACCATTATCCCATTTAGACAGAACATCTTGACAGAAAAATCAATAAAGAAACAAAGACTCTAAATAATACATTAGAGGATCTGGACCTCATAGATATATACAGAATGCTTCACCAAAATACAGTGGGATATACATTCTTCTTGAGTGCACATGGATCATACTCCATGATAGACCACATGCTAGGCCACAGAAAAACTCTCAATGAGTTCAGAAAGAAGGAGGTTATACAAAGTATTTTTTCTGACCACAATGGAATGAAATTGGAAATCACTAAGGGCCAGAGAACCAGATTAGATGCAAAGATATGGAGGTTAAAAAACACACTATTAGACAAAGAGTGGGTCAAGGAGGAAATCTCCAAAGAAAGCAGTAACTACCTTGACACGAATAAAAATGACAACACAACATATCAAAACTTATGGGATGAAGCCAAAGCTGTACTGAGAGGGAAATTCATAGCCATAAGTGCATACATTAAAAAAGAAGAAAGAGAGAGAGAGAGAGAGAATAAAAAAGACCAAAGAGCACAGATGGGGGAATTGGAAAAGCGACCAGAAACTAACACAAAGGAAGTAGAAAGAAGGAAATAACAAAGATTAGAGCAGAACTAAATGAAATAGAAAATAAGAAAGCACTAGAAACAATAAAACCAAAAGCTGTGTTTTATTGACAAACCCTTAGCCAGACTAACAAGGAAAAAGAGAGAGCAGATGCAAACACACAAAATAAGAAACTAGCAAGGGAATATCACCACTGACCCCACAGAAATAAAGAGTATCATAAGAGGATACTTGAAAAATTATATGTCATCAAGTTTGATAAATTAGAGGAAATAGACAAATTCCTAGAAAATCACAAGCAGCCTATATTGACAAAAGAAGAAATTGATGAACTCAACATTCTAATTAAGGTAAAGAGATAGACTCCATCCTCAAAAAGGCTCCCAACTAAGAGGAGCCCAGGACCAGATGGCTTCACAGGTGAATTCTACCAAACATTCAGGAAAGAGCTAACACCAATCCTGCTTGAGCTCTTCCAAATAATAGAAGTAGAAGGAATATTGCCTAACTCATTCTATGATGCCAAAATTACCCTAATACCAAAGCCAAATGAAGATGCCACAAGAAAGGAAAATTACAGACCAATCTCTCTAATGAAACTAGATGCTATACATATCAACAAATCACTTGCTAATCACATTCAACAACATAACAAGTGAATTATACACCATAACCAAGTGGGTTTCATCTGGGGTATGCAGGGATAGCTCAACATAAGAAAATCAATCAATGTAATACAGTACATAAACAGATTGAAAGAAAAAAATCACATCATCATCGGTATAGATGCAGAGAAAGCATAGGACAAAATACAGCACTCGTTCCTGTTAAAAACACTGCAAAAGATAACAATGGAAGGAAACTTTCTGAACATGAAAAAGGGAATATATGAAAAACCCAGAGCCAACTTCATCTACAATGGTGAAATCTTAAAAGTTTTCCGTCTAAGATTGGGAACAAGACAAGAATGTCCACTATCAATGCTCCTATTTAACATTGTCTTAGAAACACTGGCTTGAGCATGGAAGCACTAAAAAGATATAAAATGCATCCTAATAGGAAAGGAAGAAGTAAAAATTTCACTATTTGCAGATGACATGATCCTATACATAGAAAGCCCTGAGGAATCTACAACAAAGTTTCTAGAACCTGTAAATGAGTTCAGCAAAGTCACAGGCTTTAAGATAAATGCTCAAAAGTCAGTAACATTTCTGTACACCTCCTCAGAGCAATCTGAGAAGGAAATCAAGAAAAAAATACCATTTACAATGATAACAAAAAGTATCAAATATCTAGGAATGAATTTAACTAAAGATGTAAAGAACTTATATACAGAAAACTACACAACACTGTTAAAGGAAATGAAAGAAGACTTAAAAAAAAAAAAAAGGAAGAATCTTCCCTGTTCATGGGTAGGAAGACTAAACATCATCAAGAAATCTATCCTACCCAAACTATTTTACAGATTTAATGGAATCCCAATAAAAATCATCACCGTATTTTTTAATGAATTGGAAAAACTAACTACAAAGTTTATTTGGAAGGGTAAGAGGCATTGGATCACCAAAGGCATATTGAAAAATAAAAGTGAAGTTGGAGGTATCTCACTACCTGACTGTAAAACATACTACAAAGGTAAAGTGGTCAAAATTGCAAGGTATTGGCACAAGGATAGACATACTGACCAATAGAACCAAATTGAGATTTTTTAAAAATATAAATCCTCACATATACAGTCATCTGGTATTTGACAAGGCCACCAAGCCCACTCAGTTGGGAATGACCTCTTCAAAAAATGGTGCTTCATGAACTGGATATTGATATCCAAAAGAATGAGAGAGGAACACCATCTCATACCTTATGCAAAAATCAACTCAAGATGCATCAAAGACCTAAATATAAGAGTGAAGACCATGAAGACCTTGGAAGATAATGTAGGAAACCATCTACAGGACCTTGTAATAGGAAATTGTTTCATGAACTTCACACCCAAAACATGAGCAGCAAAAGAAAAAATAGATAAAGGGGATCTCCTCAAAATTAAAAACTTTTGCACCTCAAAGGATGCTATCAAAAAAATAAAATGGCAGCCTATTCAATGGGAGAAAATGTTTGGAAACCATATATCTGATAGGAGGCTACTATTCTGCATATATAAAGAAATCCTTCACCTGAAAAACAAGAAGACAAACAACTCATTTTAAAAATGGGCAAGAGACCTGAAAAAAACACTTCTCCAAGGAAGAAATACAAATGGCTAAAAAGCACATGAACATATC
>JAQZBX010052523.1:0-19109 GCA_029593785.1 Cabassous unicinctus
AGAAAATAAGTGCTGGAGAGAATGTGGAGAAATAGGAACACTCCTTCACTGTTGGTGGGAATGTAAAATAGTGCAACTTCTATGGAATACAGTTTGGCAGGTCTTCAGGAAGCTAAATATAGAACTGCCATATGATCCAACAATTACTCTACTAGGAATATATCCATAAGTGGAAACTGTGATGTGAACAGACATTTGCACAACAATGCTCATTGTGGTGTTATTCACAATTGCCAAAAATGGAAACAACCATCATGTCCATCAACCAATGAATGGCTAAACAAAATGTGATATAACATATGATGGAATACTATGCTACCCTAAGAAGGAATGAAATTTGGTCACATATGATAAATAGATTAACCTTGAAGACATTATATTAAATGAAATAAGCCAGACACAAAATGACAAATATTGCATGGACTCACTAATATGACTTAAATATAATGAATAAATGCATGGAGTTAAAATTTAGAATAAAGGTTATTAGGAGATAAGAGAAAGGCTGAGAAGGTGTATTAATGCTTAATATATGTGGAAGTTTTAATTAACTTGACTGTAAATGTGTGGAAATGGATAATGTTGATGGTAACACATTACACTGAGTAGAACTGATGCAGCTGGTCTATAAATTGTGTCATAAAGGATAGTATTGAGATGTAAATGTCCATTAAAAGAAAGCTAGAGAATACTCTAGGGACTGAATAACATAGTGAACCCAGAAGTGGATGAGAATTGTGATTAATAGTACAAATACAAAATGTCCTTCTATGAATTAGAATGAATATACATCACTATTACAAGGTGGTAAAAATGTGGAACATCTGTCACTATTACAAGGTGGTAAGAATATGGAGAAACATGGGAAATACAATTAATGCAAACTATGGACTATAGTTAACAGCAATACTGTAATATTCATATCTCAAAGCCAAATATGTATTGAGTTAATAATAGGGGGGTATGGAAAAATATATGAAATGCACTTTACCATCCATAGCTAGTGGTAATAGTCTGATGATATTATCTCATAATTAGTAACAAATGATCCATTACAATGTAATGTGTTGGTGGGGGAGTGTTGTATGGGAATTCCATACATGTTCTTGATTGTTTTATAAGTTCAAAAACTCTCTAATATATTATATTTCTAAAAAGAAATAAAATTATCTTTATTCTGAGATGAGCTGCTCTTATATATATAGAAAAAATGTATAGCAGCCACACAAACACATGTCTACACTCATGCCCACATATGCACTCTAACTTTTAGAGCTAATAAATAAATGCAGTAAAGTTGCAGGGTAAAAGATTAACATGCAGAAGTCAGTTGTATTTAGGCAAACAAATTGTGGGGAATCAAAAAAGAAAATAAAGAAAAAGTTAATTTTCAAAGGCATGAAAAAATAAAAGTGCTATGAATAATTTTACCAAGATATGCAATGTTTTTATACTGATATCTGCAGAGACAAATGCAAGAGGACAAAAATAAATGGAAAGACATCCCATTTAATGGAATGGCAGATTTAATATATTTAAGGTGGAAATTGTCCACCCCAAAGATTTAGAGAAACAATGCAATAGCTAAGAAAATCCCATAGCCCATTTTACAAAAGAAATGTAAGAGCTGACCCTTGAAATCATGGAATTATAAGAGACCCTGAATAGATAAAATTGTACTGAAAAAAACAAAAACAAAAACAACAACAAGAACAAGATGATATCCAATTCTATATTTCAAAGCATAATACAAATCTACACTTGTTAAAATAGTGTGACACTGGCATAAATGTAAACATCTAAAACAATGGAATAGCATTGCTACTTCAGAAATAAACCAATATATCTATGGTCACTTAATTTTCAACATATGTGGCATGGGTCCTGCACTCAGAAAAGAACAGTGTCTTCACCATATTGTGGTGGAACAACTGGATATGTACATGGAAAACATGAATTTTTACAAAAAATTAAGTCATTTAGAGAGGTTAATGTAAAAGTAAAACTATAATACTCTTACAAATAAATATAGGGATAATTCTTCATTACTTTGGATGTGACAATTGATACTTAGAAAGGACATTTAAGTCACTAGAAACAAAAGAAAAATGGATAATTTGTGTTCCACAAAAATTAAAAACTTTTTCATCAAAGGAATTTCTCAAGGAAGTGAAACAATAACCTACAGGCAGGGAGAAAACCCTTTCCAATCATGTATCTGAGATGGGCCAGAATGTACATTTTAAAAATCACTTACCATTTAATATAAAGACAAACAATCAAATAAAAAAATGTGCAAAGTATTTGAATAGACATTTCTTCAAGGAATATATGCAATTGGCTAACAAGAACATGAAATGATGCTCAACATTTTTAGTCATCAGGGATTTAAAAATCAACACCACAATGTGACATCACATTACACCTGTTGGGATGGTTATATTTTTGGAAAATCTAAAATAAGAGTTGGTGAGGATGTTGAGAAATTGGAATCCTTATATATAGCTGGTGGGTATGTACAATGGTTAAAAACTGTGAAAAATATTTACACAGATCCTCAATGAGATATACAAAGAATTAGCTGATGATCTAGCAATTTGCTTCCTTGATATATACCCCCCAAAATTGAAGAATGATATTCAAATAATTGTATACAAATGTTCATAAAAGCATTATTTACAATAAAAAGACAAGTGCAAACAACCCAAATATCTATCACCTAATGAATGGATAACCAAAATGTGTTATATCCATACATTGGAATTCAGTTCAGTCATAAAATGGAATGAAGTAATTGTGCAAGTTGTACCATGGAAAAATCTTGCAAACAGGCTAAGTGTTTTCAAAACTTAAGGTAGATACAAAAGGTCACATTTTAGAAGATTCCATTTATATACAATTTCCAGAATAGGCAAATCAATAGAGAAAGAAAAAAGATTAATGGTTGATCAAGACTGAGGGGAGTGGGGAATGTGGATTAACTCTTTTTGTGTGTATGAGGTTTCCTTTGTGTTGAAAAACATGTTCTAAAATTAGATTAAGTTAATGTACAGCATGGTGAGTGTACTAAATGCCACTGGCTGTATTTTAAAATGGCTAATTTAATGTTATGTGACTTTCACCTCAAAAAACTGTACAGATAATGTCAAGCACAGAAAGTACATGAGATTATATTCAAAGAAATCCAGTGTTCTCTAGAATAAAATTATCTCTTTTAATGTATAAATGTGAATATAAATATTGAATTCTACATTTTAATGAACACTAATTTTCTCATATTTTTCATGCACAAATGACACCATATTCATAGTAAAATAAAATAAAAATTTCAAATTAAAAGGAAACCCTTGAATTCCTCTCAAATATTTGTACAATTCCATTGTGAGTGAAATGGCAATAAAATTATGTCCTGCACTGTTATGTGCCTTAATTTTTACATAATTTACCTTATCAAAACAAGCATGAAATTGGCTTCCAGTATTCTTTCAGATAATTACTAACATTTTCTATCCTATTCTAGAGTACTATGTGGCTGCTACCATACCACCTCCATCCTCCATCTTCATTCCAGTAACCTGCTGAATTTTTATCACATCATTAGTCCTGTTGAAATGTTCATATTTATTCATCTCCCACTTATTTTTATTTCCAGATTTATTTCAGAGAATTCTAGCCTTTTGTCTATGGTGATCCAGTGTGTTAGGATCCCTAATGAATCTTCAGGACCTGGAATATTTCTTAGTACACATAATGCAACCAAAAGAATTTATGAATGAAGAAATGAATGAATCTTCATAATTTCTCTTCACACATATCCAAAATCATCTGATTTTAATAATTTTGAACTTATCTGATAAATCCACTGAAGATGTACAGTATGTGCCCCACAGAATGAAGCACTGACTAGTTTTATTTATCTGTGGAATCAGGGTATGGCCCCCTGGAATATAGTCCTTATGTGGTTGGACTGTTTTAAAAGAGTGCAAAAATAGAGGTTATATACACCTTGAGAAGAAGAAACTGGACAGGGCAGGAATTTGGGAAGGGAGGAAAATGCTGCTTTCTTTTTGACCCTGACTCAGAACCTAGTTGGCCTCACCATTTATTCCAATTTTGGGGTTCAGATGGATTCTCCAAAAAATAGGTGTGAGCAGGCCACATTTACTTGCACACTTATAAGTCTTGACTATATTCAGAAATTTTTTTACCAAAGGAATATCTTCTATTTTATTGTATCCACTTTTTCCTCACCATTCTCATTTCCTATTTTTGATTATTTGTGTCCTTTATTCATTTTTGTTTTGAATCTATTTCTATACCTTTAACTTTGCTGCCCAAAATCTTAGGTCTTTCCTCTTCAATACTGTAAGCAAGAGACATATGTGACTATAAAATTCAAATTATTAAATTTAAGTAACAATAAAAAGTCAGTAATTTAGTAACACTAACCAAATTTCAAGTGTCCAATAGCTACATGTGGCTAGTGGCTTCTGAAATGGACTTTGCAGACATAGTACACTGTCTTCATTGCAGAAAGAACTATTAGGAATGTTGGAATGAAACTTAGATATTTCTTCTATTTTTTCCATTTATAAATGATTTATTCTTTGTTCTCTATAATTCCCTTCTATGTCTACACTGCAATAATGTTTTATTTCTTTTAACTTTTTATGGTAGGTGCTTATATAATTTAATTATTCATTTTAATTTATATAAGTATTTTACACAATACAAAACCCTAATTATCTCAGGAATATTGGTTTAGAATTGTGTCTGGTAATTTTATATAAAGTATTCAAATATTATTATTTTTCATAATTTACTTTTTTCTTTTTGTCAAAGTTATTTATAAGAATTACCCTTAATTTTAAGTTCATAGATTATATTTTCCACATTTCTCATTATTTTCTGGTTTTATTTCCTTTTGAATAGGGAATATTGGTTGTGCCTTTCAAATTTCTGATGTTTTCCTCCATCCTATTGCATGAAACACTTGTATGTTTGGTCCATGAGCTCTTTAAAGGTGGATTTTTTCAGGGTGTGGTACTTTAATATATGTTTTGTTGAATAATTGTGGAAATCATTCTAATTTCTTTTGAGAAAATAGTAAGGATTTTAATGTCATAACAAGGAGAGATACAAGCCTATGGGATAATACAAAAGTTACATAGGTCTGAGTCCCTAATTCTAAACCCAATGTCAGCAAACAAAAGCTTAACTAAGTTCTTGTCTTTATACGTGCTTCTATCCCAGAACCTGAAGCCTGAGAACAGCTAATCATCACTCAACTCCCTTTTTCTTCTGTAGTTTAGTTTCTGTAAGTCAAGGATAAGTCAAATGAGGAAAACTATCCTGTGTCAATCAGTAAGATTATTTTCTTTAAGACCACCTTGTCCCATTTATAGAAGCATCTTTGCTCTCACTCTTCTAAGCTCCCTTCCATTTTATGGGTTGTATGTTGTCTGATGCATGAAATGCCTAAAATTTTATGAGACTCATTAATTTCCTTTGGATTTTTGGGATTTTTCAGAAGTTTTGGCTATGAGGACAGGATCCAAAGGTGAGTGCTAATAACTCTGGAGATAAGAAAAAAGACAGACAAAAGTGCCTGTTGAACTCTTTGTGTTTTCTTTTTTACCCACTATCTCCAAGGTACATGGATGTGTCCACTTTTTTTGAGTTTGAGTTCTCTGATCTCATTAGCTGTCAGTCAAATCATTAATCTTATTGATGAGAAAGTTCAACTTTTGAAATGAACTCCCTAGCCTTTTTGTGCAGAACAGTTTCATTTCTGCTACTCTGGTTTCTTTGACCTGTGCACAAGGTAAGAAGAGAAATGACAAATATGGGATCCTCATCTTTATGTAAAATTATTATTCTCTACACTCTGGCACTCTAGCATACTATATGTTAAAAATTTATGGGGCTGGAAGATGTATCAATCTAACAAAATCACAAAATCTCACCAAAGACAACCTGGAGTTTTGGTATCAATTTTGGGAAATATCCAAGTAAAGAAAATTACTCATCCCTCTAGAAAAGGAGCTCCCAAAGTAAACAGCTGAATGGAATGCCTACATTAATTAGTACTCAGAATTTACTGAAATAATGGAAGACTCAAAATACTTTCATTAAAGGACTCTGCAAAAGACAAATGAGAAATTGTAAGCTCATAGGATTTCTGATTTCTTTATTTCTATGTTTTTGTTTCTGACAAATAACTAAATTATTTTTAATTGAAGCTATAAGCTCTCTATTTGTGTCTGTTTGTATGTTTGATATATGACACTTTCTTATCTCTGAATGCCATTACCAAAGTAATCATTGTATAACCAAGTCTTAGGAATGTTAACTCAAGAACACCAAGGAAATTCCAAATCTATTGTGTATCTTAGCCCTCACCTTGATGAAGTTGCCTGTGCTTACCCAAATTGTGATAAAGCTATATCAGAAGCTGCCAAATTACTTAAAGCCTCAGCAAACTTAACTCTATGCAGACCTAATATTTTTCATCCATTAAAATGATTTCTTATGAGATTGTTCTACTTCCTCTTAACCTTCACCTAAAATGGTGCAATGTTCTTAACTCTGCTACTCTGTTACCTTTATCTGATGAGGGTTATCCCTATGACTGTAAACTGGTAACTTCAAAATTAACAACTACATACATGCTCTTATGATCAACCCAGATGTCATTCTATCTGTTAATGCTTCTTGTGCTAGAAATCTCAATGGTACCTTCCAGAAAGGCTATGTGGTTACCATATACTGATTGAATTAGGTAGTCTTCTGCAATTTTCTTCTGCCAGAGAGGATGAACTCTATGCTCTTACCAATGCCTGCTTTCTATCCTAAGAAAATTATGTTAACATCTATACTGATAACAGATATACTTTTGTCACAATTCATTATTTCAGCATGCTAAGGAAACAAAAAGGTTCTTCTTGCTTTCTGGTATGCCAGTTGAAAATTGTGGACAAGTAAATGATTTCTGTTCTCTCATTTTACTCCCATCTATGGTTACCATCATTGAGATAGAAGCTCACACAAAAAGACTGAGACTGGATAGTTTTTAAAAATGCTCTTGCATATTTTCATGTGACACTAGCCACTACTAAAACAGCTGTAATTATAAACTTAAAATAAAACTGACTAAATAAACTGAAAAACCTGGCCTTTCCTAGCCCCCAAAATTTTACCTTTGACCCTCATGTTTATTCATAGCATTCCCTTTGGGAAATCCAAACTCTCCCCATATGAAATTGTTACTAGCAGTCCTGTCTGTGGGAATAAAATTGAGATCTGATCTCTTTTTGTCATACCATGACATAACCCAATTTGCAAACCCTTAATGCATTATGCCAAATATTATCTTCAACAGGTAAAGGGCATCTTTCCTCTCCCACATAATAGATACCCCATTAATCATAATCTGACACCAGGATAATTGATATACTGGAAATGACACAGGCAAAAGACAGCCCTAGAGCCTCATTAAAATGAACCCTGCCAAGTACTACTATCTTCTGACATTGCAACTTAATTACAGGGTATTGATCCATAGGTCTATATCACTCAACTAAAAATAGTTCCATCAGACTCCTGGATTTGTTCTAATTCTGGAGACTTAAAAATCAAACTAGCCAAGAAGTGAAGTAGACAATGTCATGTGGTAGACTACTTATTCCCAAGGTGACAAATCAAGTCATCACATAAACTAATCCTCACATTGAATTTACCTTACTGGAAAGACAATGCCATTGTCTGTGCTTCTCCCAGGACATTTCAAAGCCATGGTATGGGCTTCTCCCAGGACATTTCATAGACTGTTGCATTTGTCAACATAAACCCTGATCTATGCACAATGCAGGGGACCCCATTGTTCTATCCTAAACAAATATCTTTCTTGTCCCAAATGCTTCAATCTCTTTGGATCAAACTGTACCATTTGTTTCATATAAATATGAATTCTAGTGCCAATTTCTTCTTTACTCTGCTTTAATCTTTCTTGGACCTGTAACATTGTAACCTAGAATTAAGAATTAAGAAAAGTTTATGATTACTGAATTATTATAAAAATTTTTTTTTTTTTTTTCAGATATTATAGAGTAGCCAAAAGCTAATACCTGAAATTACTGAAACTGGCTAGATTGAGCTCACCCTTCTTTATGGATATTTCAAATTAGGCTCACTCTTGTGTATACTTACTGTTGTGATTCTTATTCTAGTCAGACCTTACCTTTGTTTATGGTTATTTCAAAACTAGGCTGTGTATAGTTCCTATTATGATGGTTATTCTACACTAACTTTATATTTGTTTATGGTTATTTGGATACTATATTCACCCCTGTGTATAATTACCATTTTGATGGTTATTCTAACCTGATCTTAACTTTTTTATTGTTATTTCAACACTAGGCTCACCCTTGTGTATAGTTACTATGGTGGTGGCTATTCTAGACTGACCTTACCTTTGTCTATTGTGATTTCAACACTAGGCTCATGCTTGTGTATATTTAGTATTATGATGATAACTACACTACCCTCCCCCATTTGGATCCACATCTAAACACCTCAAAATCAGGGAGATAGATTTTTGGACCCTTGGGCCAATGACCTCTTTGCTAGCCTAGCAAATAAACTTTTGCTCTTGGAACCCCAGTATCTCAGGAATTGGTCGTTAAAGTGCATTGGGAGGAAAGAACCTACTTTTGCTCAGTATCAACCACACTATAAACACAACTAGCCTAGAGAATTACACAGATATCCTAGAAGAGCTTAGAAAACTTACTACAATAGTACATGATTCCATGAACTACAAGTTACCTTAACAATGCATGTCCACTTTCACGTTTGACACTGGATCTGCAAGAGATCCACAACACAAATAAATTTTGGTCAGCTCTTCTTTTGTACACAGAGCCTTGGATCATAAGGAAAAATGGTAGTATTCCTAGAAATGGATCTATAAACAACATCACCTTTTCTGTGGTTACATTGTTCAGCCAAGCAATTTTTATGTGCGTGGAAGTTTTATAAGATATTTGTCTGGGCAGTAAATTGCCTTAATAGCTGGTAAATGTTGGGGCAATGTGCTCTTGGTCTCCTCACAGGCCCTTAGGAGTTTATAATCAATCTGAAACTTCTCACTGGACAATTTTCTTCAACCTACAGTATCAAGCAAAACAGGCTTTACCCAGGGAGTTAATGATTCCAGGTTTTCCTCTTTTGGCAGATTGTTGATACCTTGGCTTGGGGATAACACAAATGAAAACAGGATTATATATCTATCAATCACAATAGGAGAAATTACTGAATCTACTGTCAGAACAATAGCTGCATAGGAAACCATTAGATTTATTAGCTAAACTTGTTTTAGACAATAGCACTGCCAAACTTGATTACTTGTTAACTGAAGAAGGAGGCATTTTTGCCATGGCCAACATCACCTGTTGTACTTGGGTAAACATTTCTGGGGAATTTGAGAAAAAATTGTGTGAAATAATTAAACAAGTCACATGGTTTAAACAGGTAAGTCCTTCCTCAGGACCCTTATTTAATCACTTTGATTTCAATTGCTTCAAATCATGGGGCCTGGGCTTAGGCACACTATGAGGTGGGCATTTGGGTATTTTTATCACTCATAAGTACTCATTTTAGTCTCCCTGTTGTACTTTTTTCCCTCAAGAATTTGGAATATGTGTCTCCAGCCACTTGTGCTGCAGAAAAATGATTTATGTCTGTGATGACATAAACATGATGATCAAGGAAAAACAGACATCATGACTTCCTTGGAGCTAAAAATGAAAACAACCTGCATGTATTACCGTAAAACCCTAGGTAGGAACAGAAAATGGGCTCAGCACCTTAAATTTTGACAGCAAACTGAAGCTTAATGAAGTTCCTATCTCTTGCAAGTGCTCCTTTTCCCAGAATCTGAAACATGAGAACAACCTGCCATAACTTGCCATCTTCTGTCTTCTCTTCCTTCTCCAGGAATCTTGATCTGTTCCATTTGCATTTGTGCAGAATTTTCTCCCCAGTTCTTATGATTTGTTTAAATTTTCTTCTTCACTCAGTGCCCCATTTCCCTTTCATTTTTCATTTCTGGGACTTTTTTTCCTGTAAGGTTTTTCTGCCTCAATTTTCTTCCCTGCTAGGTTATCCTGCCTCTGGGAGTCAGATGGTATCATTCCAGAAAGGTGGGTCCTTCCAGAAAAGTTATTTCTGCATTTAGAGTGTCCCACTCACATTAACTGGGATAAGTGGGGGGGAAACTCAGCCATTGCCTTTTGGCTGTGGTTTTACTCCCTGCCTCCAAACCAGAGGCCCCTTTGTTTCCAGCATTCCTCAGCAGACTGTTTTCCACCTTGGGCCTCTATTGATTTGGGTCTGCATGCCTGGATATGCATGGGGTTCCATCTCACTGCTCTTAGTTCCTCTAACATCATTTCCTTCATGAGAGGGACCCAGGCCACTTGCTGTCTCTGGAGATCTCCCAAGCTTTGCATAAGCCTCATTGAGAGGGAAGGGTAGAGGACCAGCAGGTCCTTAATCGAAGTTTCCTACCTGAAATTTTTAGCTTCCTTCAATTCAGCATTTGTGGAGTCCTCCTCCAGTCTCTATCATCCTCCACAGTTCTGGAATCTCCCCTAATATTCACTGAATATCTCAGGAGATTTTTTTTCACGGAGTGTCTTCTGTCGCCATGTTGATGACGTCATACCTCCACCGTTGATTTCTTTTTAAACTTTATTTCAACTTCAAAAAATAAAATAACGGGCAAAAGACAGCTTAACAAATTATGGAAGCATTACTCTCCAAAATTCTGTCCAGGCACATTTATCTTATTTTATCCTAAAAACTAATTCATTGTTTCTCCAGTTTTCAGAAAGATACATAAATGAAGAACAGATTGGTTAAATGACTTGATCAAGGTCTCCTAGTTAATGAAGAAAATGAAGAAAAAATTTATCCATATCCATATCTCATAAAACAAACCCCATATAATATTTTTTCCTTTAGCATTGATATAGTACCTTCTTTCTTGTATCTACAAAAATATTACAATATTATTGGTAACTATAGTCTATAACTTTCATTACTTGAATTTTCCCATGTATCAGCATATTAACACCTTGAGTAGAACATTATTGTATTTATATCATTAACCACAATCCTCATCTGTCACCAAAATCACTATGTTATATAGCCCCTAGATCATCCTCTAGCTATTTTTAAATTAACATTAACCTCCCTAGACTACCCCCTTCAACTGCAATCCCATTTATAAATTAGCAATGTTGGTTATACTCATTATAATGTGCTCCAGTCAACTCTATACATTAAAATATATTTACAGTTGATTTTATTAAACATATTTCATATGTTCAGTATGATCTCCCCCTCATAAGCAACATTCTATCTCCTAGTAATCTATATTCTATAGTTTAATTCCATAAGCTTACTGATCATATTTAGTAGATATCAATGAGAACATACAATATTTATCCTTTTTTGTCTATCTTATTTCGCTCAAAAGAATATCTTCAAAGTAACACATGTTGTCATGTGTTTATCCATTCATCAGATGATGGGCACTTTTAGATTGCTTCCATCTTTTAGCAATTGTAAGTAATGCCACTATGAACATCATTGTGCAAATATCTGTTAGCATCCTTGTTTTCAGGCCTCCTAAATATATTTCTAGTAGCAAGATTGCTGGATCACAGGCAATGCTTTATTTAGCATTCTGAGGAACCACCAAACTGTCCAGAGGCTTGACCATTTTACACTCCCATCAACAGTGAAGGATTGTTCCTATTTCTCCACATCCTCTCTAGCACCCATAGTTTTATGTTTTTTTAAAAAGTAATCACCATTCTGTAAGACATGAAATGGAATCTCATGGTAGTTTTTATCTGCATTTTCCTAATAGCTAGTGATGTTGAGCGTATTTTCATGTGCTTTTAGGCTATTTGTATTTCCTCTTTGGCAAAATGTCTATTCAACTCTTTTGCCCATTTTTAAATTAGGTAGATTTTTTTTCCCTGTTGTTGACTTATGTTACCTCTTTATATAACATGGAAATAAAACCTATGTTGGATATGTGGTTTCTGAAAATGTTCTCCCTCATCAGTTAGCTCATTAGCAGTGTATAGAAATGCTATTATTTTTTGCCTATTAATCTTCTATTATGCCATTTTTCTCAAATAGTCTATTAATTCTAGGAATTCTGTTGTGGATTTTTTTGGATTTTCTATGTATAGGATCATATCTGTAAAAAGCAAATGTTTTACTTCTTCCTTTCCTATTTGAGTGTCTTTTATTACTGTTTCTTGATTAATTGTTCTAGCTAGAACTTCTAGCACAATATTGAATAACAGTGGTGAAAGTAGTATCCTTTTCTTTTCCCCAATCTCAGTAGGAAAGCTTTCAGTGTCTCACCACTGAGTACAATGTTAGTTGTGGGATATTCATATATATAATTTATCATATTGAGAAATTTTCCTTCTATTCTTATCTCACAGAGTGTTTTTATAAAGAAAGGATGTGGTATTTTTTCTGCATCAATTGAGATCATCCTGTGAATTTTCTTCTTCAATTTATTATTGTGTTGTGTTACACTGATTGATTTTATGTTGAACCATGCTCACAAACCTGGTATAAAACCCATTTAATCATGACGTATATAATTTTTTAATGTGCTTTTGGATTAGGTTACCAATTATTTTGTTGAGGATTTTTGCATCTATATTCATTAGAGATATTGTTCTATAATTTTCTTTTTCATAATACCGCTATTTATTTGGTATCAAGGTGGTGTTGGCTTCTTTGAAAGAGTTTGGTAGACTCTCTTTTTGCTCAATTTTTTTTGCAAGAGTTTGAGCAAGATTTGTATTAGATCATCTTTGAATAATTGGTAGAATTCACCTATGAAGCCATCTGAATATGGGCTTTTCATTTTGGAGAAGTTTTTGCTGACTGTTTCAATTTCTTTACATGTGGTTTGTTTGTTGAAGTCTTCAATTTCTTCTAGGGTCAGTGTGAGTTGTTCACGTGTTTCCAGGAATTTGTCACTTTATCAACATTGTCAAATTTGTTGGCATATGGTTCTTAATAGATCCTCTTATGATCTCTTTTATTTCTGCTGGGACAGTGGTGATGTCCCCCTGCTCATTTCTGATTTTATTTGCATCTTCCTTTTTTCTTTGTTAGTCTAGCTAAGGATTTGTTTATTTTGTTGATCTTCTCAAAGAAACAACTTTTGGTTCTGTTGATTCTTTTTCATTTATCCATTTCATTTATTTCTGCCTTAATCTTTATTATTTCTTTCTTTCTGCTTACTTTGTGATTGGTTATCTCTTCTTTTTTCTCTTTCATTCAAGTGTTCAGTTAGGTTTTTTATTTTAGCTCTTTCATTTTTTAAAATGTAAGCATTGAGAGCTATAAATTTCCCTCTCAGAGCCATCTTGGCTGTATCCCATGCATTTTTTTTTTTTAGGTACCAGGGCCCAGGGATTGAAACAGGGGCCTTATATGTGGGAAGCCCGTGCTCAACCAGAAAGCTACATCAGCTTCCCTGTGTTGGTTTTTTGTTGGTTTTCCTTGTTCATTTTTGTTTTCTCAGGAGGCATCAGAAAAAAAACCTGAGACCTCCCATTTGGGAGGTGGCCACTCAACATTTTAAGCCATATCTGCTCCCTTCCCATGAGTTTTGATATGTTTCCTCATTTTCATTCATCTTGAAATATTCACTGATTTCTCTTGCAATTTATTGTTTGTACCACTGATTATTTAAGAGCTTATTGTTTAATCCCTATATATTTGTGAAATTTTCCTTTATATGCTTGTTATTAATTTCCAACTTTAATCTTTTATGATTAGAGAGCATTTCCTATAATTCAAACTCTTAATATTTTTGAGATCTGACTTATGTCCCAACATAAGTCTGTCCTGGAGAAAGATTCATGGGCACTTGAGAAAAATGTTTGTCTTACTATGTGAGGGTATAATGTTCCATTGTCTGTTAGGTCTACTCATTAATATTATTGAAGCTCTCTATTTCCTTATTCATCCTCTGTCCAGTTGTTCTACTCAATGCTGAGAGCAGTGTGTTGAAGTCCCCAACTATTATAGTAGAGACTTCCACTTCTCCCTTCATTTTTGCCAGTATGTACCTCATGTATTTTGGGCAAATTAAATTTGGTGAATAATATTTATTATTTATTCTTGGTGAATTGCCACTTTTATTACTATATAGTGACCTTCTTAAACTATTATAACAATTTTACATTTAAATCTATTTTGTCTGATATTAGTATTACTACTCCAGATCTTTTTTATTACTATTTCCACAGAATATCTTTTTCCCACCTTTCACTTTCAGCCTGATTATGTCCTTTTGTGTAAGGTGAGTCTCTTGTAGACAAAAAATACATGGCTCATATTTCAAAAATACATTCTGTCATTCTACATTTTTGATTGGGGAATTCAATCCATTAACATTCAATGTTACTAATATAAATGCATTACTTACTTCATCCATTTTTCATCCCTTGGCTTTCCATTGCCATATCTTACTATTTTCTGTATTTTAACCCTTCCAGTTACCCTTATATATAATCTTTATTTCTATACTCTTCTCTAAGCCTTTTGCCCTTGTCTTTTCCCTGTGGCCTATAACTCACACTTTACATCTTTTGAAGATCTGGTCTTTTGGTGACATACTCTTTCAGGTTTACTCATCTGTGAAGACTTTAAACTCAACTTCATCTTCTGAAGAATAGATTTTCTGGATGAAGAATTCATGGTTGGCAGTACTTTATTTTTTCAGTATTTTAATATATTTTACCACTCTCTTCTTGCCTCCATGGTCTCTGATGAGAGATCAACACTTAGACTTATTGAGCCTTCCTTGAAACTGATACAGTTCTTTCCTCTTACTGCTCTCAGAAACCTATCTTTATCTCTAGCATTTGGCATTCTGAATAGTAGATGTCTCAGAGTAAGTCTCTTCAGATATATTCTGTGTGGGATATGTTGTTCTTCTTCAATATTGATATTCTTGTCTTTCATAAGGACTGGAAAATTTCCTGTCATTGTTTCCTCAAATATTCTTTCTGCCCCTTTCCCTTTCTCTTCTCCTTTTCAGATGCCTATAATGCATATGATTGTGTTTCACTCTATCTTTCAATTCCCTTAGACCCTGTTCAATTTTTTCCATTCTTTTCTCTGTTCTCCTGTCTTTTCAAGTTCAGATGCTATTTCTTCCAATTCAATAATTCTGTCCTCAGTCAATTAAAATCTGCTATTATATGCCTCTAATGTATTTTTAAACAAATTCCTTGTGTCTCTAATTCCCGTAAGTTCTGTTACTTTTCTTTGCAGGCTTTCAAATTGTTTTTTTATGTTCACATAGTGTCATCTTCATATCCTTTTTCTCTTTAGTCATATATTCACCCAACTACTTGAACTGATTAAGGAGATTTGTGTAAACATCCTTGATTAGTTGCCTTTACTCCTGTGTCTCATATGGAGTCTTTATTGTTCCTTTGACTGAACCATATCTTCCTATTTCTTGGTATGGCTTGTAATATTTTGTTGACATCTAGGCATCTGATTTTGTTAGCTTTTTACTCTGTTGATCAATTTCTCTCTTGCCCAGTGGTTTTCTTTCTCAGCTCTACTATGAGTTTTGGTTCAATTTTTTTTGGAACGTTAAGTTTGCCTTGTTTAACTTATCAAAACAGAGGCAAGGAGCCACTAATAGGGTGTAGACCAGATCTAAGGTAACTGGGAAAGAAAAAGAAGGATCAAGCCTTGTCTTGCTTCACTTTCCCTGCTGTCCACCAGTGGTACCATTTGACAAATCTTTCTTTCTGCTGATATGAATCCTTCAATTTCCACTGACCAGAGTTTCTGAGTCCGAGATTAAAAACCAGTTTATGCTGTGAAGAGAAACCACACTCAGCCTTTGTTGCAGAATCCCTATTCCTTGGGAAGAATGTGTGCCCTCCCTTTTCCTTTGACTTCTCTACCACATGTTTAACTGAGGCTGTTTGCCTCAAGTGTGGGGTGATGCTTGCAATTCCCAGCCATGGAGCCAGCAACTCACAATTTTCCTTTTGGATTCTTAGTCTCTCCATTCCCAATCCCTCTTGGATGATGTGTGTAGCACTCTCTGGTCTGTGGTTCCCCAAACCAACTCCCTGGGGTGAATTCTATGTTTTCTCCCTATTTTATAAGAGAGCTGCACACTATCTAAGCTACTCTGGGGCCATCATCTCAGAAGTCTCACCATTGATTCTTGTTGCTTGGGTTTCACTTTTGCCCAAAACTCTGATTTCTCTTAATACCAGATCTTTGGGAAGATTTACATTGCATTCTAATTTTCAGAAGCATTTCTTTTGCCTTCTTCTGTATTTAAAGGGATTGTGTCCATCTTCATGTTAAAGAAGATTCTGTATATAAGACACCCTTCAATAATATCTTTTCTCATTAATATGGATTTTTTAAAACATGTCTCCAACCCATGAAGACTGGAGGTCAGATTGAGGGAAGATACTTTCCTGGGGCCCACTTATGACAGATTATCATACAATCCCAGCATCTGTTATGAAGTCATTTGTTATGGGACTCACTTGAACCTAAATTTCTACCACCTAGGAGTGTTCCACATTTTTTCAGGATATAAGAGATTGATGATTAATCTTTCTCCATGAATCTCCTTCAGTAAATTTAAATTATTGCTCCAGGGCCATTTACATAAAGTGTGTACTACCAAGAAGGGAGATAAGCAACTCCACTTAGTAAATGATAGTTATATTAGAAAATAACGAGGGAGCAAAAACCCTATCCCATCATGATAAAACCAGACAATTTTACCCATATTATTATTTGTAATATAATTATTGCTAGTAAGTCATGCCAACGTGGGGATGGGGAAGCAACATAAAACAAGAAAAAACCTATTGGGTGCAGGTCCATGCCATTCTGCTGGCTTTTGATTTTCTTATTATTATTCTGGGTGATTTCATTGGTTTGCAATCCAGAGGCTCAAACCTTCCAAATAAGCCACACTTTCAACCCAAAATTTCTAATTCTGAAGTCCACATGCTATCAAATTTGTCTAATACAAGCCCTTCAGCCCAAAAACATTGCTGTCTTGTCTATCACCAACTGGACCAACAAACTGAGGCAAAAACCCCTCATTAATTGGATAAAAGTAAAAATCCTTAACCCAGCCTTGGAAGAAGAACTATAACAAAGATTTCAGGCTGACACCAGCAAAATCTGATCTTCACCAGATAACCACAACTTTATACCAACATTCTGCTTGCTAATGAACTGGGCCTCATGGACACACTGCCCTAATAGTTTATGTAGTTCATGGAATGAACATACTAACCATAATTCATATCCCCTTTATCCCTTCCTATTCCCCCACATCTTCCCTTTGTTTCCAGCAGCCATATAAGCTGCTCTCCCAACTCACCCCTTTGATTCTGCACATGGATTAATACAACTTTAGATCAATAAGCATTCTGTGCACCCTGTTGTTCAGTCTATTTACTTTATTTTCAGCATAACAGTACTAGGTGTACAGAAGTAGGATCCAACAGTTGATGCTGGGTTGACACCTCTGACACCTCAGAGAAAAACAAGGTATCTGCAGGAATCCTTTGTGTTCCATCCTCTCTAGGGTTGTCTCCTGGCCCACTTAGCTAGCCCCTCTCAAATCATTGAACTCTCACCAACTTGCAGTTGAGGTCAAAATCTGTTTGTTGAGCTAAAGTCTGGTTGGACCCTCTGTCATGGCCACTGTTTCATCCATCAGGTAAGAGAATTGTCTTCCTTTTCTGTTTCTTTACTGTTTCTCTTCATTTACTGTAGAAAATAGTAAGTTTTATATTTTCTGTGATCTTTCTGTGGTTTGTGCCTGTCTGTTTAATGATTATTTTCCTACCACTGTGTGGTAATGCTAAATTAACAAATGAAAACTCTTAAGAGAGCTCTATACTTACAGTCTCAGAAATTGGAGAAGGCAAGCTTCTGGTGCTCTTTAAAATCCTTCTGTCTTCTCCCTCTGGGTCCTAACTTTGTTTTATCTCTCCTATAATAATAATATTTCCCAAATCCTAATGAAGATTCAGTGGGCTTTGTGAAGAATTCCATCTTATCATTCAGATTTATAAGCCTGTATACTCAAAACTTTGCTAAATCATTTACAGGACTGCTGGTAAAAGTCATGAGTAAAGGTGTTTTTCAATACACTGCTATCAAAGAATCTTATAATAAAAAGAGAGTATAATCTAAAATAAATATTATTTATGTCCTAATAGATAAAATAATTCATTTAAGGAAAATCTTCTCTCCAAGTTTTTAAAAATAAAATTTGTATATATACCTAATTACAAAAAATTTAACAAAATTGTAAAGACAAAATACCTTCATAAGTTTCAAAATTCTTATAGAATTAAATTGTATGCATTACATTGTTTTCCTTGGAAACAGTGTAATACTATGTACCATTAATCCATGTGAAAATATATATATATTCCTGTTTTAAAGTACATTATCTAAGATGTTTTAAAGTGCATTAAAAAGTGTTTTAAGTATTTCAATAAATCTGCTAGTACAAAATGTGTTTTCATAGTTTCATTTGTATAATTTCACTATATTATTTAGAAAAAATAAAAGGAATAATGTGGCGGCCATCAGTGGAGGTGCTTAGCTCTCGGAGGAGGCCTGGGCACTTCAGAACTTGGGGTCTCTTTCACCCTGGTTATAATCTTAATCATAATAGCGATATCTTTCCTTTTTAAATTGTTTACCTGCAAAAACATGCTCCTGGCTTATGCTGTAATTGGTACCGCTGGGTGCAAGGCAAGGCACTGCAAAGGAGGGACAAAACGGTATGGGGCTACTGTTGGACTCCTTAAGAAATATGCCTCATCGGGTGCTGGACTGGATAGTCAATGACGGGCAACTGGACCCTTTTTGCGATAAGCACTCTGGACAACCTAAGACAGGAACCTAGCCGATTGGTGCCAAAGGGCCCTGGCCCAATTGCTGCTACGGTCTCCAATAACGGGTAAGATCCAGTA
>JAQZBX010052524.1:0-19106 GCA_029593785.1 Cabassous unicinctus
CCATTGCTTGAATCACATTATGTCTACAACAGAATACCATTAAGTCCACTCTAGTCCATAGCTCTTCCCCCAATCCTGAGGAGTTTGGGATGGTGATGTCCACTCCACCTCCAAGTGAGAGGGGGCTTATATCCCATGGATGCGGTGGATGGGATTATCCTGCCTGCAGCTGCAGACTCTCTCCATTCCCTGGGATGGCCATTGTCCATCATCGTCTCCTCACCAGATGACTTGGGTGAGTCCATTGAGCTGTAGAGTAGGAGTTGCAGCTCCACCAAGATTCCAGGCACAGATGGCACATGGGCAGGCCAGAGGCTCCAGTCTCTGGAAGTACACCTACAAACTCCACCATCACATATAGGTTTGAATAGAAGGGACTGATGAACCTCGTGCAGGGGGGACTTATTTGAGTCCAACTCTGTCACTCTCAGGAGCACAGATTCCAAAGTAGAGCCCACTGATAAGGCATCAACCTGGGTTCTCCAGAGCCCTCAGGAGCCCCTGTGTGTGGGATGATATCCACTTTGTTGTTCTATGAGATCCTACTGAAGTGTGCGTAAGCATTACCTCTGGGATGACCTCCCGACTCTCTTTGAAGTCTCTCAGCCACATGAGCTCATTTGTCTTTAACTTTTCCCCCTTTTATTCAAGGTCTTTTTCTAGTTGTGCTGCCAGTTGGCACTTGGTATTAATCCCTTGTTGCCAAGGAGGCTCATCCTCCCCCGGAGTCATGTCCCAGGCTGGGGGAAAGGTAATGCATTCATATGCTGAGTTTGGCTTAGAGAGAGGCCACATTTGAGCAACAAGGAGGCTTTCAGGCGGCAACCCTTAGGCACCCCATAACAGTAGGCTAAGTTTCAGTTACAAAAGCAAAGACTCGTAAAGCTAGTCATCATTAACAAGAACCCATCAGTGAACCCTCCTCCTTTGCCAGACACTGCCTCTGCACTCAGGGGACTGTTGCTGCTCCCTTGGAGAATGTGGCAGAGCTCTCCAGGCTGGGAATTCAGTATTCCCTCATTTATTGAGTGATTGTCTGCCCACTGTGACCATGCCCTACCCCTTGATCATTTGAACAATTTTATATCTTTCATGTATATTCAGGTGAACTTCCTCCTATGAAACCCCCATCCCAGACACCCCCCACCAATGATCCTCTTCTGTCCCCTCTGTAGCCCTTCTGCGATCCAAACCTTCCTTGAAGTGAAGCCCATATAATAGTCAAATACAATTAAAAGGAAAATGAAATAATAAAGATAAGTTTAAATATAAGAGCTAAAATACATGGAAACTTAAAAAAAAACACTAGAAATAAAATTAAATTAAAGGATTGGGATATTCAAAAAATGGGAAAAAACTAAAAAGTTTAAAAAAAAATTTTTTTAACATTTTTCCTTTTATCACTGCATTATTGGGTGTCCAGTCTGTACTTTGGCACCTACCCCCTCTCACTCCCCAGGGTCTCCTGAGCGTTACTGATATTTTTAACTGTTTTTTTGGGGAGGCTTGGGTTACCAGGATCAGTTGGACTAGTATTAGGTCCCCCGGGTCTGGCCCCGCTGGGTCGTATATTCTGATTTTTAGTTTTAGTTCTGTTTGGGTCTTTAAAAAGGTATATTTTGATCTGGTGGTTATGTTTAATAAGGTGAGTTTTACGGGGTCACAGGTTTCTATGCTATACCCTGCCGAGCTGGGGATTTTCTGTAGGAGATATGGAGAAGTTGGTGGGACCCCCTTCCAGGTAGCGGTGGCTCTTACCAGCAAGCTCCAAGAGCGGCAGAATCCTCCACTCTTGCAGGGGTCTTGGCAGAGGTATTTGTTATAACTTCCATAGTTACGGCCCTTACACCCTCTCCTGGGGGCAAGTATGGGGGCATGGGGGTATGGGGCAACCAGAAAGGTATAAGGAGCATGATCTTGGATTGCAAGTGTCAAATATTATAGAGGCTGAGGTTGCACCTGCCAAGAACAGGACTGAAGCGTTCAGCACAGATTGTTTGCCCCAACTTTGAATGACTTGCAGGTGCCATTGGTTTTGGGGGTGAGTATTGGCTCCTAGGGAGGGGGCAAGGAAGAAAAGGATAAGCAAGTCAAGGCACAGAAACATCCTATTATACACCAATAAGCTATTGCAATTAAAGCTTTATTCATTATAGTCCAGTCTGCAGGAGCTACAGCAGCTAGTCCAACTCTGAATAACAGGGCGAGTTGGCCATATAAGCACAGGATCCACCAGGAGCAGGGGTCTATTCAGCAGGTATTCGATGAGGTCGGTGTTCAGGGATCCCAGGAGACTCACACTTTTAAGGTGTGGCTGGGTATGGGTTAGGCTGTCCAGCTGTCCTGTTCTTTATCGGGGTTTGCCTTCTTGACCCTGGAATGATGGATCCAAGGGATGATGTCTGCAACTTTAAGAGCAGTAGGAGTTACAAGGATCACAGTATGTGAACCTGTCCAGGAAGGTTGGAGGAGTTCTTTTTTCCAGTTTTTGACCCAGGCTAAGTCCCCTGGCCGGTGGGGGTGCACTGGGTGTCCAAGGGGGATAAAGCTTCGGGACAAGACAGTTTTATGTATTTGGGTTAGAGTCTTCCCCAATTGCTGGAGGATGGAATCTTGGCTAGCCTCCCCCAGGAGCTTGAGATTTCCTCTGAAGGCCTGGATAATTGGGGGTGGCCACCCAAATAGAATTTCAAAGGGTAAATAGCCCGTGGGTCCTGGGGTGCACCTAACTCTGAGAAGAGTTAAGGAAAATAAGTCTACCTAGGGGACACCAGTTTCTTGGCAGAATTTGACTAGGGTAGCTTTGAGGGTTTGATTTACGTGTTCAACTTTCCCTGAACTTTGAGGCCTGTAAGCAGTATGGAGTTTCCACTTGATCCCTAACATTTTTGCCAATTCTTGGACTACGGCAGCCACGAAGGCTGGGCCATTGTCACTTCTAATAGACAGAGGCAGCCCATGTCATGGAATGATTTTTCTGAGTAAAGCCTTAGTCACTTTCCTTGCCTTTTCTGTGCGAGTGGGGAAAGCTTCAACCGAGTCTGAAAAGGTGCATATTATCACTAACAGATACTTGTACCCCCAACTTAGTTTTACTTCTGTGAAGTCTACTGTGAGATCTTCAAAAGGGGCTGGTTCCATGTGCTGGATGGTGGCCAGAGCTCAGGGGCCCTGCAGAGGGTTGTTTTTGGCACAAACTTTGCACTGGCTGCTGATGGTGGCACAGAGAGAAGCTAGTTAGGCTATGTAGTAGTATTTCCCGAGCAAGACTTCTAGCGCAGTTTTCCCTAGGTGGGTGAGTTGGTGGTATTGCTGGATGAGGGCATGAGTGACTCCTTTTGGGATGAAAATCCACTTATCCGGGAGCAGCCAAGTTCCTTTAGGGGTTCAGCTTTCCCCCTTGCCCTTGGCCCATTCCTGTTTTCCCCAGGTATAGCTTAGTTGATTAGTTCCTTAGCCTAAGAGGGACAGCTGTGGTGTTGGTTTCGGGACTCGTATTCCATGGGTTTTCTCAGCTGCTTGCCAAGCTACTTTGTCAGCTAGCCTGTTTCCTTGAGTGACATATCTGTTCCTTTCTGATATCCCCGGCAGTGGATGATGGCTACTGTCTAATTTCCAGATTGCTTCTAATAGTTGAATGATTTCTTTTTGTATTTGATTTCCTTTCCTCCTGCAGTTAGGAGGACTCTTTCTTTATAAATTGCTCCATGGATATGAAAGGTAACTGTAACAGTTTGGCAGTTTGATGTAATTATGAATTCCAAAAATAGATATTGGATTATTCTTGTAAACTGGTCTGCTAATCTGGGCATGATTAAGTTATGTTTAGGGCATTAACTAGGCCACATCAGTAGGGCATTGAGCCCCACCCCTTGGTGGGTGGGGTCTTAAAGATAAAAGACATGGCAAAGGACAGTGTTGAAGCAGTTCTGATGTTGGAATTTTGATGCTGGAGCCCGGGGAGGCAAGCAGAGGAGAGTTTGGTCATGAAGAAGGAGAGAAGGCCCCGGGATAGAGATGAGCCATTCACCGGATAGTCTACATCTGACCTTGTGGAGGAAAAAGAGGAGCTGAGCCTGGACAGAAACACAGCCCTGGGAAGAGAGGAACCCAAGAAGCCTGAACCCTGGCAAACATTGGCAGCTGTCATGCTCCAACATGTAGCAACAGACTTTGGTGAGGGAAGAAACTTATGCTTTATGGCCTGGTAACTGTAAGCTTTTACCCCAAATAAATACCCTTTATAAAAACCAACCAATTTCTGGTATTTTTCATCAGCACCCCTTTGGCTAAGACAGTAGTGAATGCATGTTTAGAGTCAGTGTAAATGTTTATTGCCTGCCCGGCGGCTAACTACAGGGCTCAGACCAGTGCCCAGATTTCTGCCCATTGTGCAGACTATCCTCATGGTAGAAATGCTGTTTCCATCACCTGTTCGGCAGTGGTGACTGCATATCCAGCAAGCTTTTCCCCGTTTTTAACAAGACTGCTTTTATCTGTAAATAGTGTCTGATCCAGAGAAGGAAGTGGTTTGTCCTGGAGGTTGGGGCAACTGGCATAAACTTCCTGGGTTATTTCAAAGCAATCATGTTCAGGGACCCCTTCCTCATCTGGCAAGAAAGTGGCAGGGTTTAGACTGCACACTGTTTTATTGTTACTCTGGGGATTTTACAGAGTAAACTTTGGTAATGTGTGAGACAGGCGTTAGATATCCACCGGTGCCTGTGTGAGTTCATTAGGACAGTGACTGCATGTGGCACCATGACACGAATAGCCTGTCCGAGGGTTACTTTGTTGGCTTTTTTGACAAGGGTTATGGTTGCCGCCAGGGCTTTCAGGCAGGGTGGCCATTCTGTAGCCATGGGGTCCAGCTGCTTGGAGAGGTAACTGATGGGCTTTTGCCAGGGGCCAACTGTTTGTGTGAGGACTCCCAGTGCTACTTTGTTTTTTTCATGCATGAACAGGTAAAAGTTTTGAGTTACATCCAGGAGCCCCAAGACACGGGCTCGGTAGAATTGTCTTTTGATGTCTTGAAAGACCTTCTGTTGAGCTCATCCCCAGTTAAGGGACTTCTTTTCTGGACCTGTCAGAACATTGTAGAGGGGTTTGGCCATGGTTGCAAACCCAGGAATCCAGATGCGACAGAACCCCACAGCCCCGGGGAACTCACGAAGCTTTTTTTTTGCGGGGGAGGGAGGTAGGGATGGTGCAGATTACTTTCTTTCATTCTTGTCCAAGCATCTGGTGCCCTTGTGTGATGCTGAACCCCAGGTACTTGACCTGCTGTTTACAGATTTGGGCTTTGCTCCAAGACACTTTGTACCCAGTCTGTGTTAGAAGTTGAAGGAGAGTCTGGGTCCCTCTCCAGCAGTCCTCTTCTGTCTCACTGGCAAGTAGGAGGTCATCTACATATTCTAAGAGGGCACACCTGCAGTCGTCCCAGGGGTAGGTGGCTAGATCTGCCACCAAGGCTTCCCTGAAAAGGGTAGAGGAGTTTTTGAAGCCTTGCAGGAGCCGAGTCCAGGTTAGTTGAGTTTTCTGCTGGGTTCTGGAATCTTCCCACTCAAAGGCAAGCAGAGGTTGGCTTGGGAGGGCCAGCTGCAGGCAGAAGAAAGTGTTTTTCAGGTTCAAGCAAGCGAACCAGGCAGCTTTAGGTGGCAGCTGTCCTAGCAAAGTGTACGGGTTGGAAACTACCTGTGTAAGGTGAGAGTGGTGTTGTTGATGGCTCATAGATCCTGGACTGGTTGATATCCTGTCCCGTCTGGCTTCTGTACTGGTAATAATGGGGTGTTTCAGGGTGACTGGCACTTGATCAGGATTCCCTTTTTCCTCAGGTGATCTATGTGTTTGACCATGCCTAATTATGCTGCGCGGGAGATCAGATACTGCCTTTACCGGCCCGGGACACTCCAGGCTTCAGGTTGATGATGATGGGTGCATGGTTCTGGGCCATTACTGGTGGGTTTATTTCTGCACAAACCTGGGGGAAAAGTTTCAGCAGTTTTTCCGGATTCTGACTTGAATTTTCTTCTGCATGAAGTCTCCATTCCTCGCTTTGGGGTATGGTGACAAGGAGAGTGAGGCCAGTCCCGAGGCTTAAGCTTGCTGGCCCTCAGGTTTGAAGGTAGTCTGGGCTCCCAGTTTGGTTAAAAGGTCCCTACCAAGTAGGGGAATTGGACAGTCAGGAAGGTAGAGAAATTCAAGAGTCATTTCATGGCCACCAATCTGACAAGTTCTCGAGTGGCAAAAAGGTCATTGGCTTGACTGGTTTCCAGTCACTCCTAAGATGTTAGCGGCTTTTCCACTAAAGGGGGTGATGGAGGTTGTGACCACAGAATTTTCAGCACCAGTGTCTGCCAGGAAAGTCATTGACTGGCCCCTGACTTGTAGTTTTATCATGGGCTTGTGGGGGCCAACTTCCAGTGTGCCTGGTCACCCCTATTTGGAGTCAAGTCCCGCCAGCCCAATCAGACGGTCCTGGGGTTCAGGTTGGTATTTCCCTTTGGGGATGTTCCCTCCATGTGCCTGATTCTTTTGGGGGACTCATTTTTCCAGTGTCTACTTTCTTTGCCATAGGCACATTGGTCTCTGGCCAGGGGCACCCTTTTCGTGCTTGTCCCCCCTTTTTGAGGTGGCCCTCCTTGCCTGGTGGGGTCAGGATTTCCCAAGGCTACTGCCAGTAGGGAGACTTGATGTTTCACTCACTTCTTGGCTTCTCATTCAGTGGCTTCATCTCGATTGATGAACACTTTATTGGCGACCTCAAGGAGTTGAGAGATGTTCATTCTTGCGAACATTTCTAATTTTTGGAGCTTTCTTATCATGTCCGATGCTGCCTGTGCTACAAAGGCAGCAGTCACCATTCTCTGGTTTTCTGGAGCCTTGGGTTCAAAAGGGGTGTAGATTCTGAAGACCTTACAGTTGTTCATAGAAATTTCTCAGAGATTCTTTAGGCTTTTGAGTGACTAAAGTCATCTTTGTCATATTTGTGGGTCATTTTGCCCCTTCTCTGACCCCTCAACGGAGCACGTCTTGATATTGCTGGAGTACAGCCTGCTCCTGATCAGTGTTGAAGTCCCAGTTTGGTTGGGCCTCTGGTGCCGCCTCTTGTGCCCAATCCTCCAGGTTTAAGATACCAGTAGGGGCCTGCTCCTGCAGCCACTTTTGGGCTTTTGTCAGAATCCATCGTCTCTCCTCCATATTAAACAAAGTCAGGAGGAGTTGGCAGCAATCATCCCAAGTGGGACGGTGGGTTTGGAAAATGGATTCCATGAGATCAATAAAGGCCTGGAGCTTTTCTGAGTAGGAAGGGGTGTGGTGCTTCCAGTTTAAGAGGTTTGTAGTTGTGAAGGGCTGGTAGTATAATACAGGCTTCCTGGGTCAAATGGTCGTACCTTCGCTGATTTGGGCTGGACCCTGTGTCTCACAGAAGGGCATCTGTAATGCGGGTTGTGCAGACCAGAGCGTCCTTGCTATTGGGGTTGCAGGCTTTCTCCAGAGGGCATCAATGGTCCCCAAGGGACCGAAGTTGGGGGTGTTTCTGGGAGATTTGCCTGCACTCCTGGGCTAGGAGCGGGTGAGGCTAGAGTGGCCAGAACGTATGGTGGGGGTGGGGGGCGTTTTCTCCAGGGATCCTTAATGAATGACTGGTTTTCAGGGCCCTGTTCCTTGTGCAACCAAGATCCTGCTCTGTCCTTTTTTTCCACTGCAGAATCAAACCCAAGAGGGCAGAGTCTGGGCTATTTTTTTTTTTTCAGGGGAGAGTGCAAATGCAGTGCCCCACTACCACAAATTATGCAGTCAAGTTTCCCACATTTGGGGAAATTGCAAGGGTCAGCACATCCAGAATGCAATGAATAAGCCTCGCCCTGGGAAAACCACCTTCGTGATCATGGTATCTCCCTTGTCAGGTAACTATGGGGCTATTTTTAAACAAAAGTCAATGTAAGGAAACTGATCAGCATGTCCAGGAGTTCCTGTGACAACCAGCCACACTGTGCAGACCTTGGCTACATCTAGGGTCCCTTCTGACAGCCAGTTAACATTAAAAGTGGGCCACTCTAATTCACCTAGGGTTCAGAGTGTGTTGGGGTTCATCCGGATGCCATAATCTCCAAAAAAGCCCTTTTTAAAATTCTTAAGCATAAGGTCTAAGACAGTGGATTTTGACTTTGATGAGCCCATACCCTGTGTCAGTGGCACAAGACAGACAAAGGAAGGTGTTACCTCTTTTCGAGGCCACTCAGATGCCTGCCTGTCTGCATCTCTCATGAGAACTTCAGCTAGTCTTAGCTAAGGCACCCAGGCAGAGTTCGGGTTGTCCATTATGCCGTATGACATAGCTGCGGAAAACAAGTTAAGGCCCACTCAGGCTCTGTAGCACAGGCCGTGGAGTCACAGACTGGAAAAACAGAGGCAAGCCTCTGTCATCCTCACTCACACACACAATCACTCAGAAGTTACACAATCCCCCCCACAGGGATTAACGGTAATAAGTCCACACTCTGAGTCAGGGATGCAAGACAGACAAAGGAAAGGGTTGCCTCTTCTGAGAGCACTCAGATGCCCACCTGTCCACATCTTTCATGAGAACTTTGACTTGTTTTACTAAGGCGCACAGGCAGAATTTGGGTGAGCCGTTATGCAGTATGACATAGCCGCAGAAAACAGGTTAGGGCCCACTCAGGCTCCATAGCACAAGCTGTGGAGTCATAGACTGGAATAACAGAGGCAAGCCTCTATCATCCTCATTCACAAACACAATCGCTCAGAGATTATGCAGTCTCTCCCACAGGGTCTGCCCTATCCTGGGATCTCAGTATTCAAGACTTAGAGAGATGATCAGTCACCCCTTCCATCTGGAGACAGGCCTGACTGAGGACTTGGCACCCAGGATCCTTATCTTTCCGGAGTCTTCTGGCACTGTTCAGTCTGCCTCCCCACTGAGTCAGGCTGGGGTTTGGGGACGTGGCCCATGGGGACTGCTTCAGAAGGAGGTCCCGTTAAGAGGATGGGTGGCGCCTACCTCATTCGCTTGGTGATCGCCATCGGCCACAGCTGTCAGCCCCAAGCTTTCTTTCTATGGCAAGAATATGGGAATGTGGGGACCCAGTTTATCTAAATTCTGAGACTGCATAGATAGACCTGTATACTGTTATTTAACAGTGAAAATTATTCTAAGAGGCCATAAGATGCACTTAATTTGTTGATGTGTTGTTGCAGAAAAAGGTTCTGAAAAAGCAATTGAAACTGTGGATATATATATATCTACACAATTTATTTTGGACCATAAGTAGTTACAATCTATGAAGTCATAATCAAACAGAAAAGGTCAATAAATGCTGTAAAGAATTTAAAATTTTTCTAATAGATTTCTCAATTAGGTGAAACTGAGTATAACAATAATGGATTATAAGATTTAAAACTAGAACTGCCTATTTCTCAGAATTATTGGTGAATAAGCATGCAGTTTATTGAGGAAAGTCAGTTAAGAGTTTTGAAGACATGCAAATTATTTTCAAATCTCCAGATTAAATATGTATATTTGTATGTACACATACACACTCACATACTGTTTTTCAGGGCTTTAGGTAATTCTAAACTGTTTTCATATTCTCAACCCACTAAATTTTTTTCAGAAGCATTACATTATTTTATAAGAAGAATAAATAATAATTGAGTTTGATTTACTTTATATTGTGAAATTTGAATTCTTTTTATCCCATTTTGAATTGCAAAGTTAAAGAAGATTATTTATTCATGAAATCAGATCTAATTTACATATTTGATAACACTGAAATGCTGGTATTTTCTTTAGAAAATTCCTGTTTCCTTTCATATTTTAAATTCCTAAGTTTCTATTATTATTTATATCACAGGAAAAGTAAATTTTTTTATAACACTTTTGACATTTTTAATCACTTGATTTTTTAATTCACTGATACCCATTCTGATCATCATTTTACATTTCATTTGAAAGCAGTATGTTATTTAATAAAATGAAATCATTATATAGATGCTTATGATGATTTTCACTTTGTATTTTAAAGAAAAATTATTTGTATTTCCTTCTATCCATTTAAATTTCTATCCATTTAACTTCCATCCACTTATATTTCTTTACAAATGCCCCCACTTGTCAAATTTGGAAACTGTCAGTTGCTATTATATTTATAATTGAACATAATTTGCCAAAAAGCAAGTAAATATTGTTAATGATCATTAGTAATTATTACTTGGAAAAATTTTTTCTGTATTGGAATTCCTTAATATCTCATACATTATTACTGAAATAAATATTCCTCAAATTCTATCTGCTATATATTTGAGAGTTTATTTATTAAGTTCCATTGGCCCAGTAATAATCATTGAATCAAAGAAGTCTTATAATAAATCTGTGTATTATAATACAAGCAGATGTGGGTTGTAAAGAAATCCTTGAAAACCTGAAGTCCAAATAAAAACTGGATCTGCATTGAAACTCACAATGCAGGAAGAATCTTAAGCTAAACAGATACCTGTGCTTCTCCTCAATGATTCTGGTCATCTTATAGAAATTGCAGGTTATTTTCAATATTACTGAAGAAAATTTCAGGGATATTTGTAGTGTTATTTATTTATTTATTCATTTATTTATTTATTTCTCCCCACCCCATCGTGGTTTGCACTTGCTGTGTCTGTTCATCTTCCTTGTTTCTTTAGGAGGCACTGGGAGCTGAACTGGGACCTGCAGTGTGGGAAGGAGGTGCCCAATCGCCTGAGCCATCTCCACACCCTGCCTTGTGTCTCTCATTGTGTTTTTCCTCCCCATGTCTCTTGTTGTTTCATCTTGTTGTGTCATCTTGTTGTGCCAGCTCGCTGCACCTGCCTGTCACATCAGTTTGCTGTCTTCTTTAGGAGGCACTGGGAACCTCTGCTCCCTGCATTGTTTTGTCTCTTATTCTGTTTTTTATTCTTGTGTCTTTTGTTGTGTCTTCTTGTTGTGTCAGCTTGCTGTGCCTGCCCATTGTGCTAGCTCACAGTCTTCTTTAGGAGGTACCGGGAACTGAACCACGGACCTCCCATGTGGTAGGCAGGAGCTCAGTCGTCTGAGCCACATGCATTTCCCTGTGTTGTTTACTTTAATATCATTGGATTTAGTAATCATATATATTCCTGATATCATTATTGTTTCTACAAGTTGTGTACATTTATAATATTAAGGTTAAATCCAGGGGAAAAAAGCCATGTCGCTGTTTCTAGGAGAGAGAGAGAATTAATTCAAGGACTTAGAGGCACACACAGCTGTTGAAAGAACTGAGGAAGAAATATCAGGAAGCCATTTTTGGAAATCCAGAAATGGCAAGCATTGCCAAAAACATCCACCATGTTTACCAACTCTCTGCAACACAAAAGTAGGTAATTTTCACAGACCCTTAGTTACCAGAAGCCCCTGACAATGATCTTAGCTGCCTTATGAGAATAATTACTTCTCCTTCTCTTCTAATTTCCCAATCATGTGCAATTCACTAAGAATCATGTGCACAATTGCACAATCATGTGCAATTTCACTAAGAATCACATAGTGAAAGAGATTTCTGGGATATATGGGCCCATGCTCTTCCTTGTAATGGAAAGAAAAAAAAAAGTAGAGGGCAACAAGTAGGAAATAGACAATATGAATCAATTCAGAATGATTCTTATTTCCTAGAAGTACATTTTATTGAATCTTAAAGCTGATTAATTTGGATTACTGTCTAATTAAGCTGAAAATGAAATTGAATACTTAGATATGTAACAGAGCTATGCATTTATTTGGTACACTTTAAGAGATTAATGACCAACAAAATGTTAAATTCCCATTCCCAGGGGTCCTGCTATGTTTTCAAATAGAGTGGCAAGAATTTATAGAGAACATAGGCAGTGCCTAACAAAAGAAAACATAGCAATATGCCAAGCCCTTGATATTAATGCTTGTACTTATGAACCTTATTCTTGTAAAACTGAAAGGCTTAATATCTATTGCCTAATCATTACTACCTGAAAACCTCATTGTTACTCAAATGTCGCCTTTCTATAAGCCAAACTCAGTAACTCACTACCTTCCCCCCTGGCATGGGACATGGCTTCCAGGGATTAGCTTCCCTGGCACTGAGGGATTATTACCAAGCACCAACCAGTGATATATTTGGAAAAAGACCTTGAACAAAAGGAGGAAATATTAAGTACAAATGGGTTTTTATGGCTAAGAGATTTCAAAGTGAGTCGGAAGGTCATTCCAGAGATTATGCTTATACACATCTCAGGCAGATCTCATTGACTGCCACAGTAAACAGTGCCTTAAATGAGGAGGCTCCTGAGGGCTCTAGAGACATATAGACACTATAGGTAGGGCAGACAATGTCAGGAATTCTGCACCTTGTCAGTGGGCCTTACTTTGGAATATATTCTCCTCAATGTAACAGAGTTAGACTCATTTATAATTTCCCTACACGTGATTTTTCTACCCTTTTTGTTTGAACCTATGATTAGCACCATACACATTAAATATATTTCCCAGAGACTTAAATCTTCTGGTTGTTCATATACCAATTGAGCCCTGAATCTCAGCAGAGTTGCAGCAAAACATACTCTCCAGTTCATTGGACTCACCCAGGACAACAAACAAAATGATGATTATGGACAACCCCCATCCCAAAAAGCAAAGTGTATCTACAACTGCAAGCAAAACAGTTGCTTCCCTATGCTCCATAAGATCTAAACCCCCTCTCAATCTGAAGCAGAGCAGGTATCACTGTCCCAAAATTTTCAAATTTGAGGAATGAACAAGCATAAGGGGAGAATGCAACCATGGACCAAAGTCGACTTATTATTATTGTAGTAATGGAAGTACTTGTAACATTGATATAAAGATAGTGTTTACCAAATGTACTGAGGGGAGAGGGAGGTAGAATAGTGGAACATAGGGCATTTTTGGAGCATTGGAATTGTTCTGCATGATATTGCCATGACGAATACAGGCCATTATACATTTTGTCAAAACCCATAAAATTGTATGGTGAAAAGTGTAAACCGCAATATAAACTATAGACTATGGTTAGTAACACTGCTTCAATATGTATTCATCAGTTGTAACAAATGTACCACACTCATGTAAGATGTTATTAATAGGGGAAAGTGTGAGAGGGGGAGGAGTTAGAGTATATGAGAATCTCCAATTTTTTTTTTACTTTTTTATATTTTAAAAGTTACTACAATTACATAAATGTTACATAGAATATATTGGGGATTCCCATATGCCCTGCTCCCCACACCTCCTACATTTTTCCACATTAGCAACATCTTTCATCAGCGTGGTACATTCATTGCAATTGATAAACACATTTTGGAGCATTGCCACTAAGAATGGATTATAGTTTACATTGTAGTTTACACTCTCTCCCATTCGACTCTGTAGGTAATGGCCAGATATATAATGGCCTGTATCTATCATTGTAATGTCATCAGGGTGATTCCCAAGTCCTGAAAATGCTGCCCATTACACCTGTTTTTCCTCTCCCTAACCCCAGAACATCCATGGGTCACTGCCTCCATAACAGTGGTATTTCTTACATTGCTAGAATCACACGTAGTCTATAGTAGAAAACTAGTAAGTTTATTTTAGTGCATAGTTCATTTCTCAATCCTGAAGACTCTGGGATGGTGATATCCACTCCAGTATTAATTGAGGGGGGCTTCGAACCCATACATTCGATGCATAGAACTCTCTTGCTTGTAGTTGTGGGCACTCTTGGTTCTTTGGCATGTTGTTTGTCCATCATCTCCTCCCTGTTAGTTGTCCTGGGTGAGTCTATCGAACTAGAGAGTAGGTGTTGCAACTCCATTGAGATTCAGGGCTCAGTTGGCACATGGACAGCCTAAAGATTTAGGTCTCTTTAATGTACACCTACCAACTCTGGTACTAATTATAGGTTCCAAATAGAAGGATATAAGAGTCATGCATAGGGAAACCACTGCTGAATCTAACTGTGTCACACTGGGGAGCATAAATACCAGATTAGGGCCCACTGGCAAGGGGCCAAATTCCTGAGCTATCTGCCCTGACTACAGTGTCTGGATGTTTGATGTAACTTTTCTATAATCTAAAACTTCTTTAAAAATGAAGATTAAAAAGAGATTACTAAACAACTGATGTAAGACAAATACAAACACATGTGTATGTTTGTGCATGTGTGCACATACATACATGTTATAGCTGAATATAAATCACTGCCGCCTGCCATAATGCTGTTAAAAGAGTATAATACTAGTACTGGATTTTATTGTGCTATGTAATAGGTTAATTTAATTCTGTTTATACTCTTGTGGAATTCCAAGATATGATTTTTTTCCAGTGAACAAATTTTAGTTTAGTTTAGTCAAATATTTTGTGAATCTGAGAAAATTCTCTGATTTAAGACAATGAACTGAGTGTAAATTGCAGAACTTCCCTTTCACAAATACAATCTAGAAGTGAACAAATAAGTAAAAGGTTTAAAAATAAAGAAATGAATATACTAGAAATTAATGAGGAGAAATCTTGAAGAGCCAGAAATTGAGAGGAAGCCTTGAAACCCTGAAAACTGAAAACTTCTGATAGCAGCCACAGCCCAGGATGAACACAAGGGAGCCCTATGTGTGGAGATGAAGAAACCAAGAATCAGATTGGGGGCAGAAAAACTATATGTTCCTTAGTTTGTTTACTTTAGTGGGAGGCAGTGGTGAAGAGAAGTCTGTTCCCAGTCAGAAATAGTAAGATTAGGAACCTGGGTGAGAGAAACAGAGCAATATCCAGGGTGGCTGCTGGTATATTGCTTTTTATAATGAATACTTACCTATGAAACAAAGCATTTTTATATGTAAAAGAAACAACTAGAAATTATATAAACAATTTATAAAATGTAAAACATCACTTATTAGCAGAATAGATGTAGCTCAAGTGGAGATCAAAGGTAAGGCAGAAAAATTGCCTTAGAAAGCAGTACAAAGGGGAAAATAGATGGAAAGTGTAAAAGAGGAGGTATAAGAAAGATTCTTGTTTGTATCGTTGAAGAGCCCAATAATTAGTTTCCCTCTTCTATGACTCTGTGTATAAAACAATTGAGAAATAAAACCAGGAGGAAGGCCAAATTATCACCATTTTTATTGATAAAATGCATTTGTGAATGTAGCTTAATATGCAGGTTAACTACTATTGCAAAGAAAGTATCAGAATCAGGCAATTTATCCATCCAGTTAAAGGAGATACTGTCCCTGGAGGTCATCTCTCGTGAAAACAATGCCATTGATAATTTATGGTGAGGACAAGATCTGCAGAGAACATAAGTTTTCTGTACGAAGATGTAGTAGTTTGGCATTATTTTGAATTCCAAAAACAGATATTGGATTATGTTGTAAACTGGCCTGTTTGCACATTGGATTGTATCGGATTCAGAGGTTTCACTTTTACTTGATTAAATAATGATTAAGACTTTGATTGGGCCACATCAGTAGGATGTGGGGGTGGGGACTCAGAGTAAACTACACGGCAGAGCAGAGAAGTTAGTTGGAGTTTTGATGCTGGAGTTTTGATATTGGAGCCCCGGGAAGTAAACATACAGGAGAAGAAAAAAGAGGGATAGAGATGGCTCATTGACATGGCAGAAGCCCTGGGAAGAGATAGAGAGACTGATAGTCTACAGCTGACCATGTGGAGAAAAGAGAGCAGCTGAGCCTAGAGAAGAATGATCCCCAGGAGAGAGATGAAATTTATCCCAGCTTACAGCTGATATTGGAAGAAGCTGGGACAACAGAGCCTTAAGAGGAAGAGGAAGCCTGAACCCTTGCAGACATTGGCAGCCATCTTGCTCCAACAAGTGTCAACAGACTTTGTTGCGGGAAGTAAGTTACGCTTTATGGCCTGGTAACTGTAAGCTTCTACCCCAAATAAATACCTTTTATTAAAACCACCTTATTTCTGGTATGTTGCATCTGCACCCCTTTTGGCTCACTAATACAGAAGGCTATATGCTAAATGAAAAGAAGCAGAAGGAGTATGCCCAGTTATTGTTCCAAAACTTACAAATAAGTATGTCACTTATGAGTGATGAGTGCTGAAGGATCACAGGCATATTCCATAAATTTATTTCTTTCAGCATGGAAATAAACTTCAAAATTGTGGAGAAACATTTTCCCAAATCAACATAGGCTAGACATTTAAAAATTACAACATCTATCTTATAGGAATCCCAGAAGAAAAAATATAAGGAATAATTAAAGAGTAATATTTAAATAAATAATAACAAAGTATGCCCCAACCTTGAAGAAAGACAATAATAAACACAAACATACAAATTTGCACATCCACCTGCACATATACATTCCAAATATGCACACACACATGCACCCACATACAAGAACACATATAGATACACAGTCCATGTTATTTCAATTTCAGATCATCAAGAGAGAAAACAAAATGCTAAGAATTACCAGAGGAGTGGCATGGGGAAAGATTGCCAGTAAATATATGACAGCAGACTTTTCATCAACACTCACCACAAGAAGAGAATAGAAATTAGAGAAATTTTCTGCTTAGAGAAAATAACTTTGAGCACAGACTACTTAAATACTTAAACCAAAAATCTATCACTCTGATATGAGGGCAAAGTTTTGTTATTTTAATTGGAACTGAGAAATAAAAAAATTTATGATCCACAACCAACCTTGTTTGAAAGAATTATTATGGAATAGTCTCCACCTAGAAAAATAACAATGGTCTCATAAATTTATTGACCCTCTTCCCAAATACATGAGTTGTAATGGAGAACTTCTTCAAAGTTTATCTGTGGTCTCTTTAAATGACACAAAACATCTTATATTAGAGGAATTCAGAACATTCTTACTATTTTGGTCTCTACATTACAGTGAGTATGGATTTCCTTATGAATTTAAGTTGAGTTTTCAGCTAAGCTGTCAATGCCAAATTATTTCTCATAAACAGGATTATACTGCTTCCACTGCATTGCATTTATAGTAATACATTTTGTTAATGTTTAGTATTACAAATGTATCTAGTAAAATGTATTAGGAAATAAAAATTCATAAGTAAAATAGTTTCTTAATAGCCAGAATACATTACCAATGGATGGAAACAGAAATATGACAATATAGGAATATACTTTCTTTCTTTTATTACCCTGGGACTTTCTTACCCTGTCATTCAAATATTCAAAAGGCTATTTATATTGTTTTAAATATTGATATTGGGGGGCCAAAGTTTCACGGGTGTTATGTTAAAGTATTGTTTTAGCATTAAGCATATCTGAGTTGTACTCAGGCTTATGATTTCCTAAAAATTTGACCTTAGGCAAGTGACCCAACATTATGGATTTAAAATGGTTTCTCTTCAAAGATGCTTTTTTTGAATACGCCATCAAACCTACACCTCAACCCCAATTTTATCCCAGCATGTAACTATTCTTTTATCTTATTTCATGTTTCTTTATAATAATTACCACTACGACAGTTTTGTCTGTATTTATTTTTTCAAAGTTGATCTCCCCTATGAGATTGCAAGTTCTTTGGAGGCATGAACTTTGTCTTATTTATCTATAAGTTCCAGGGTTAAGCATAGTGTCCAATGCATAGAAATCACTCAATAATTATATAGAACAGAATGAATGAACGAATGAATGAATGCATACATGCATGAATAAGGGTCCTAGAAAGGGATTTTGATAAATCATGTTTTCCTGTTTTTTCTGCAACAAACACATGGGACTGGTAAGTTCTTATTTTTAGAACTCCAAAAAAGTGCTTCCAGGTGGAAAAACACCTTACATTTGAATGCTATTATTGCATGCTTTAGCAAATATGAATACCCTTCATAGGGTGTAATATAGAAAATGATTATGATCTGCTTTTTACTTAGTAGAAATTAATGCTTAGAAATATAATATATATATATACACACACACACACAGAGTCAGAAAGCAGAAAGAATTGGATCAGGAAGTGAATATAAAAACTCTTGAATCCTATCATATATCCCTTTTTTAAATTGTCTTTTAAACAAAATTGTTGTTTTCTTTCATCATTGATTAATTTGTGAAAATAGAAACATCAGAGATATTTTGCCTGGCAGCAGCTGAAGCCATGACAGGAGGGACATTATCTTAATTACTTCACTGGTCTAACTGGTAGAGACCAGTCTTGCCTAGAGTCATATGGATAATTGGTTATGCTATTTTCCCAGGCCATCTGTGTGCTAAAAAGGGCAGAGATGCTAGGGCCAGGCTAGTGGCAATCAGAGTTCTGCAAGAAATAACATTTTAGTTTGACCTTTTGGGTAGACATATTTGTAGAATATGCAAAAGTCCTTAGCATACTCAAATTCTACTTTCTTCCTGCCTCAGTAACCCTTCAGAATCATCGTTCTCTTTTGAATATTCACAAGCAATTCATTCTTTTTTTTCTTCAAAAACAACTCTCGGAAGTAAATTACATTTATGGTTCTTAATCACAGAAGGCTTTTTTGCATGTTTGATTGCGGAGATGACACCAGCAGGGCAAATACGGAAAGCAACTGCTTTCAAACAGCATGTTATAGGAGGTAGAGTGAATAGATTTGATAATGAAATATTTTGTAATATACAAATCACTTGTTAAATTGATAATCTATAGGAATTTTCTCTTACTGCCTACCTTAATCATTCCATATATTTGTGTTATTTAACTAATTAGTTATATTGTATTAAATTTAAAGGAAAGAAAATCTGTCAGTATTTTCTTATGTTTGTATTATTCTGGGGTGAAAGACTTTGAAATATTTGATTCCCACACAATCACAATAGATAATTACCTTGTCCATTTTTAAACATTCATTCCAGGAACCTAAAACATATGATAAAATCATAATTTTATTAAAATTAATTTATTCCCAGTGTCCCATCCCACGTAAATAAAAACAAACAAACAAAAAAGAGTGGAAGATATTATGTGGTAAAAATTATCAGCAGTGATAGTGAACCTATAATCAATTAAATATATTGACTATAACCTCATCATAATTAGAAACTTTTTATAATGGGGGATTTATTTAAAATTTT
>JAQZBX010052525.1:0-19108 GCA_029593785.1 Cabassous unicinctus
AGAACAAATTGGTTATTACACAGTAATAAATGTTGGAAAATTTTGGTTGGAGAATACCATCCCTCTACTTAAGAGAATTTAACTGAAATCTCATATTTGCACTTCTCATCAAAATTAGAATAAAACAAAAAGAACAACAACCATAAACATACAAAATTAATTAAAAGGCAAGTTCCTTGGACAGAATCTGATCATCTGTTAACTCCTTGCATAGCCAGTTTTCAGACAAAAAAGCTTTAAATACCTTAGCACTTGCCTTTTTCATCCACATTCAAAAGTCTTCATTGGAGACATCCTGATGAATGCTATTTTCTCTATCATAAAATGGATGCAGTAATGGTTTAATGACAAGATACATCAGTATGCTAGATATTTGTCCAGCTGTGCATCCTTTCTCTCCAGAGAGTTAAAAGATTATGAATGGCAGAAGGAGGGTACATATTAGCAACAATGTTAGTTTTCTTACACACAGAAAAACAATAAAGGGTATATGTGAAAATGATAAAATAATAGGATTATTTAAGTGTAAATTGTCATACAGATCAGCAAAAAATATAAGAAGAAAACTGTACATTTTTTCAGCTTCCTATACTATAAATAATTTTTACGTCATAGGACCTTGTTCAGAAACTTAGTCTCCATAAGAACGTCCCTGATATGATAGGAATTATGCCGCTAAATGCAACTCCAATATTATGAATAAAACACAAATCATTTTTGTTTCTTGAAATTCATTTTCCAAAAAGATATGAGGTAAATGGGGATTCCGTTGAATGTAAAATTCACCTTGTGGAGAACTGGCATCTCCACATTTTTGGTCTCCTAATCTATGTACATGGGGGACATTTCCATTTATATACATCTTCTTTCATTGCTTTCAACAAAATTTTTAAATACTTCCAAACATAAATGTCTTAAACATCTTTTTTAGAATTTCTACTGACAGTTTTATCACATTATAAAATGGATTATATATTTAATTTTATTATTGAGTTTTTGATGATTGAATTTTTATGCTTATTTTTATTCCATAACTATGCTAAAATTACTTATTATATTGAAGTGATTCTTCCTAGATTCTTTGGTATTTCTATGTATACCTCCATGGCATGTATGAGTGATGTTAGATTTACTTATTCCTCTTTTCATTGTTGTACCGCACTACTGAATAAAGTACATAGTGAACATTCTTGATATATTTCCTGTTTTCAAAAGAGATTATTCAATGGCTCATAATAAAATATGATAGAAAAAGATCTTTTTGTGGCTTAGCATTCTCAAATTTAAAAAAGGTTCCCTTCTTTTTTTGTGATGATTTTTTACATAAAAGGTTAAATTTATCAAATATTTTTGCATTCATTATCATGATCACAAGATTATCTTTTACTCAATTAAGATATTTCTATGATGGATTATATTTATTTCAATATTTAGACAAATTTAAACTCTTGGAATACATCAAATTTATGTATTTGTCTTATCATATATCTCTGGTATCAATTTACTAATATTTTGAGTTGGGAATCTGTGTCTAAATTCATAAAGATATTCATTTATATTTTTCTATTCTTGCAATGTAGTTATTAAGTTGTATATCAAAGTTTTGTTGGCCTAACAAAATGAATTGACAGTGTGTCAGTATTTTATTACCTAGACACATTTGCAGAAGATTGGTCTTATTAAACATATACAAATATATAAAATAATTAATATATTTTAGGAGAATATATATATCTGGTGTAAAGATACATTTTCATTAAAATAACTAAATATATTTCTTCTCCTGTTTATTCATTACACTATGCTTTGAATTTTAAGGAAATGGTTGGATAAGGTTCAGTAAGTAAGAAAAATTTGTTTCCATTTTGAATGATATATTGTTCAATACAGAAGGCATCTCATTTTGTGGTCATTAATCCTGATAATAATACTATTTTGAAAAAAACAATATGCCCCAAACTAAAATTTTAAATCTCTTTCATGGTAATTTTGTAGTTGAAATTGATGTGATAGAATTATATTTAATGATGACATACAACCCAAGTTGATCACAGCAATAAACTTCCAATTGCTAATTCTTGTTGTATTTTTATTTTAACACTATATTTTAAAATATTCTTACCAGAGTACTAAATGCTAAACTCAAACATTTGTTGAGGTATTAAATGTACTGTGACTCTAAAACCTGGCAGACAAGAACACAGGTGAAACTGAGGGATGCATTGAAATTTGCCTCTTTTATTTTCTTTCTTTTTTTATCCTTTCTTCTTTCTTCAAGCAATGAGACTTATCTATAAATGGCCTAAGACAAGTAGGAACTGGTCAGACCAGTCCCAAGGAAAACACAGCATTAGGAACTCCTAGCAAATCATCACCTTAAATAATCAGTCCTAAGAAATCACTCCCTCTAAACATTTTAATATTGCCATTTTAATTGACATGCAATGCATGGCCAAACATGAAAAACTCCTGTACATGCCCCCTGCCATCATGAATATACTGGAAGCCTTTTCTTGCCCATTCAATCACTTAAAAACAAAACAAAACCCTGAACATGGATCAGGGAGATAGATTTGACCTTGCCCCCTATCTCCTTGATTGTTGGCCTTGCAATAAAGCTCTATCTTTTCTGTCTCCTGTAGCCACAGTATTTGTTTCTGTGCTCATGGAGCAACAAACCCTTTACTTGGTAACACAGGCACTGTATTGGATATCTGTGATCAACTTTTGACTCCACTAGTTGCACTCTTGATGAAAAAAGGGAATTTCTATATTTGAAATGCAGAAGTTATTTGCAATGTCTTCCTAAAAGGGAGAATGGGAGGTCTGAGGATTTAATTTATACATAAAGCAATTAAAACTCTTCTTAACACATCAGAAGCACTTAATCAAAGTTAAATTATTTTAATATCATATACTTACAACAACCTTAAAATCTGCTCTGTCCAAACAAACCTAACCATTATCCTACACACATTCTGAGATGTCATTTGAAACTTAGCTCATTCCTTACTATTGTTATAAATCTCTCCCTCCCCCTATATTTAAAAAAATTTAGTAATTATTTGGGGATTTGAATGCTCAGAGATCTTTAATGAAATCTACACAATTATAAAATATAAAATCAAATACCCTTTCTGTTGAATACTTCAAAATCATATAGACCAAGGAAATTTTTTTCTCTATATAAATCATGTTCTGTGGGGGGGGGGTGTGTGCACATATATATACACACACATATAAAATACATATGCATGTATATAGTTTATTGTTTAATGAGAGATCTGTTGATCAATAAATTATTTTGTCATACATATAGTTCAATAAATTAAAATTTTTTTCTCATTATTCAGGATATATGTTTATGTATTTAAATGTACCTTCAGGAAAAACATCACATTAAGGATCAATTCATACTTCTAATTATACCAATTCATAAAAATAAGAAAAAACTCATCTTTTTTTTTTTTAAAGATTTATTTATTTTATTTTATTTATCCCCCCCCCTTGCTGCTTGTGCTGCTGTGTCCATTCGCTGCGTGTCTTCTCTGTGTCTGCTTATCTCCCCCTTGCTGTGAGGTCTTGCCGCATCAGCCCACGGCACCGTGCGAGCCAGCCTGCCCTCACAAGGAGGCGCCAGGAAGCAAACCCGGGGCCTCTCATATGGTAAATGGGTGCGCTATCCATTGCGCCTCACCCGCTTCCTGCCATGAGGTTGCTGCATCAGCCCACCGCACCACACAGGCCGGTGTGCCCTCACAAGGAGGCCTCGGGACGCGAACCCGGGCCTCCCATATGGTAAATGGGGGCTCTATCCACTGAGCCACACCCGCTTCCCAAAACTCATCTTTTAAAAATCCATCTCATATCCCAACACCTGGCATTATATAATGAGATTTGCATTAAATTTATTTATATTCACCAAACCATAAAATGTGCATGCTCTTTTCATAATCATATTGGAGATGAAGAACCAAGGGAAAGAAGAGCTAAGTAACATATTTGAAATTACTTATAAGTGGTGAAACCAGGAAGGAAATGCATTCAATCATAATCCAAGTGGCTGCTGATGAATTATGCATTGGTATTTTACCACTGTAATTTTCCAGTCTTACATGGAGTTAGCTGGGGATGGTATGTGAATGCTAATGAAACTGATTGACATTTTTGTTTCCTTTTTGCCAAGAAAACAGACTTTCTTAATTTGTCCACTTGAAGGATAATGGGATAATTGTGCTTGGTCTACCCAAGGGAACAAAATGGCAGACAGGGAAATTTTCTCCCAGGATTTATCAGGTAAAATAATAAATTGGCCCATATAACTATAATAGAGTATTTCATGTTAATTAATAATGTATGGCCCTGATTGCAAAGGAGGATGACTCCTAGAAACTTTTCCGTGCAACTCTTTCTTTTACATAAATAGATTTCTGGTGATGTTTTGAGAAAAATATGAAAAGTAAGTTAGTCTGTATCTATTATTTCTGAAAGAACATAGGAAATAGATTTAATCCCCCCAGAGACAATTGAATATTGGACATGGTGATATTTTTATTCTTATGTGAGTATTTAGTTCATTCAGCATTTTTCAGCCTTGATTTTGCAACAGAGTTAAGTAATGTTAGATAATAATGAATTATAATCTCTGATTCAGTATAAATATAAGTGAAGTTGATCAGCTCTTAAATACAGGTTTTTCTATTTACTGTTGTGTTTGATGCCATACCTCCTTCAGAGTTTTTTTAATAACAAGAGAGGAAATATTGTATCAAAAATATTATAATTACAAAAAATATATGGTTAATAAATAACCATTGAATACCTTTTAAAAGGGACAGTTAAAGAAATTATTTATTTATTTATTTATTTACCTCTGTGAATGAAAATTAGAAATAATTCTTAAAAGCTTTAAATGCAAGAACTTTGTCTTTATTAAATTTTAAAAATTACATATCAATTTGATATGTTTGCATGTACAAAAAGCATATAAAAATAGATAATTCAACCCCAGCAGTGATTAACATAAGTGAATGGATATTTCTTGGATTTATTTTGCAAAAACTTAAAAATGTGTAGTGAACTAGTTGGTATAATAAAGGAACGGCCTTTGAGTCTGTCATATTCTAAGAACCGATTAGTCTATGCTTAGTGGCAAAGCCCCAGGAAGTGTATATCCATTGCAGGTGATGTGCCACACTAATTAAAGATGTTTATGTGGGATGTTATGGGAGGTGTGAGAGGTGGGGAACATGGGAATCCTTGTAATTTTTGTGTAACATTTATGTAATCTAAGCATCTTTTAAAATATATTTAAAAAATAACATTTATGTAAGTTAATGCACATATATGCATATATATTTATATATCATTTTACAAATATTGGTTTGTATTGCGAAAAATTTGATTTTTACCCACAATAAAAAAAAGAACAAATTCCACATGAATCCTAAGTCACAGATGGTTTTATCTTTAATTGAATTGATTTATTTGGGCAAAACAAGCTTCACTAGATCATATAAGTACTGAATTTGCAAGCATTCAACTGAAAAATTATGATGTACCCATGATGATATATTTATCTAAAATCACTAGTATATGATTTAATTCTGATTATTTCAGAGTCCTTTAAATTGTATTTATAAAACCATATTTGGAAGTAATATATCACTTTATTGAAATACAATTCAGAACTCATATATATTTAGCAGTTAGAGTCTTCCTAACTTTAAGTCAAATTAAAAAATTCACAATATTTTGAGATATTTTCTGCTATTCAGTTACTTTGTAATTATCTCAATATTTATTAGAAAATTAATAACTAATATATAGGATAAGCTAGTATCCCTTAAGATAAGAAAAAGAAATGCAATGCAGTATTTTTGTAACCAAAATGTCATACTTGCTAATGAGTCAATGTCAATTTTGTTGACTTATATGCAATATATTAAAAAGTGCATCATAATATATGGGCATGCATCCAACCCTAAGAATCAGGTCACTAGACAGTGGCAACTAGTGACTCTGAATACACATTTCCAGGACACTTGCTAGTTGTATTTCTGGTCACATCATTTTCATTTTCTCAAAAATAATATGAGTCAGTTGAGGTTTTCTCCATTTACCCCCTTCAGATAAGTTTATTGACAATTTAGATTTGGCACTTTTTGCTTTCCTTAACATAGAGCTCAACCAGATTAAGCAGAGATATGTAATAATTCCTCTGTCCAAACTATACCACCAACAGAAGTTTTACTTATTGGTTTGTTTACATTGATTTTTAGTTTGTCATATCATCAACAATCTTTTGACTATGTAGAGTCAAATTACTGAATTTCATGCAGTAGGAATTCAGTTTGATACTGGGCTTCTTCTGGTCTTCAGATGATATGTTCTCAGCTATCAAATTACCAAAAAAAGCAAATTTACCCATATTAATTTCAAAATAAAGAGCACTTAAACATGATTTATTTTTAAGAGAACTAATGAAGTAATAAGCTGATGCAAAGAAATAGGGAACCTGGAAACATTTTTATGTGATTATGGTGTTGGTTCATTTAACTGCTATCAAAATATGCAAAATAACTTAAACTCTCTGAAGATAAAATTTGCCTTTTGGAAAAAAGGAAAGTAATCACTTGAAGCTACATTAACAGAAACAAAAACAGAAAGAGAATCAGAAATGAAATTAGAAGTACAAATAAAAATAATAATACATATAAATATAGATGTATTTGTAGACATAGACATAGATATAAAAGCAGGCAAAGACATAGATATGGAAAAAGACAGAAATATTCATAGACATAGATCTAGATTTTATAGGTAAATGAATAGACAGTGATAGAGAAGAAGATTCAGTGAGATAGATGGAGCGATTATATGTATGAATGTTTTTTAAAATAAATTTTACTTACTAACCTTATCCAAATTTCAAGGAGTCTAAATATGTTTCCTTAAATTACAGAGTGGGTCGTGGTTAGGTAATTTTTGGAAAAGGATTTTAAATCAACATGAAGTGAAACTGCAGCAATAAAAACAGTTATTGTTTTGTAGAGATTAATATATAGCATTGTACAACTAAGGAAGAGAATGAAGTCGTCACATTACAATATGAGGGGGGGACCAAATTGTGGTGGGACTAAAGATTTTTGTCTGATCTCTCTAGGATAATGAATTAGGAAGAAGAGAATGGGCAAAAGGAGGAATCAGACCACTGGAAATATTTTTGTTCTCTCAGGGTTATTTCAACACATTCAATCCCCCAGTCTCATCTCTCTCACCTTCATAATGTTTCTTGTTGCTCTTCTTGGCAATATTATGATGATTATTCTCATTTGTGTGGATTCTCTACTCCACACCCCTATACACTTCCTACTCAGACAGCTTTCCATCTTGGACTTCTTGTATAGTTCCAATATTGCCCCTAAGTTAACTACTGATTTCCTGTCTGGTAAAAATACCATTTCATTTATTAGCTGTGGAATTCAGCTCTTCCTCTTCAATACACTTTTTTCACCAGAATGCATTCTCTTGGCAGTTAAGGCTTATGACCGTTATGTGGCCATATGCCACCCTCTCCAATATTCAGTTCTCATGGGCCCTACAATCTGTGTCTTCATGTTAGCTGCCACCTGGCTGGGTGCTCTACTCAATGCTTTGTTCCATGTCACATATACACTCAGTCTTCCTTACTGTGCCTCCAGAAATTTTGAACATTTCTTTTGTGAGATCCCAGCTTTCCTGAAACTTGTCTGTGCTGATACATCTCTTTATGAAAATGTAAATTTTATTAGTAGTTTTTGTTTATCCTCATTCCATTATCTGCCATTATGCCCTCCTATGGACAGATAATCTCTATGGTTTTGAGATTAAGTTCAAATTTAGGAATGAGAAAAACTTTGGCAACCTGTTCCTCCCATATGATTGTGTTGTCTCTCTTCCATGGAACAGCCAACATCATGTATTTTATACCCAAATCTTATCATACTGCTGATGTTACTGGTCTTTTACCCCATCCATACTGCTGATGTTACTGGTCTTTTTACCCCATGGTCAACCCCATCATCTACAATCTTTGAAACAAATATGTGGCTGGAGCTCTGAGAAAAGTTCTGGGAAGGTAAGCCTCCTTAGCATATTGATTATTATTGTGAATGAGATATGAGAAGATGAACTTCATATACTAAAGGGTGTTATTAAAACAGAGATAGACAGTATGAAACAACCAAACTACTACTTCTCTGGAGACAACTTTTTAAAATTATGATAATTAATCAGGTCACCACTTTCTGTTGAAAATTATTTGAGCTTTACAGAACTTTTAGGCAGAATTGTCTGTCACAAGACTAACTATATTTGCAGGAGCTGGCAAATAACAGGGTGCACAAATGTGTTTTAATGTTAGACAAGAAGAAATATGCCCATCCTCAGAAATATTGACTCCATGCAGAAATTTTATAATTATTCTTCCTAAATAACATTATAATATTCTAACATCATTAAAACATAAACAATAATAATTGCTCAAATTTAAGTTTTGCAATTACTAAGGTGAAATTTAATTCTGAATATATTAGTCTAGCGGTGTCCACAAAAATAAATTGTTCTTCTGTTCTCAAGACTTGATTTTGGAAGTGATATTATGCCTTTTAAATAATTGTTAGAAACACCCATAGTATACTATTTAATTATTTTTACCAAATTAATTATAACAATTTAATCTATTAAATATTTTAATCTACATTTTAGTTAATATTTATTCATTTTATGTCTTTTCTGACTTTTATATATAGTACATATATACGTAAATGATCCAGATTTATTTGTGTATATCATGAGATTTTTTACTGATAAATATGCACAAACATAAATAATGTGTACAAAGATACTATTATTTGTTCTTGATATTTGTTTCCCAGTTAATTTTATGATATGTGGTCATTTAAGACATAGCAAAATAGATTCATGTGTAAACATGTATTTTTGTATGAGACTATTTACATGAAATCCAATTCAAAACATAATTTAAGGTAAAAAGTTTTACCCCAATAATTTTTAAAATTAATTTTATAAGTGAAAAGCAAACCTGTTTAGAACTGTAGTGAATAGATTGTAATTTAAATAAATACCATTCAAATTGTGTGTATGCCTTGTAACTTCCTTCACTGGAACTCTTTCATAAAGACTTTTTGCCATGTATCATTTCAGGTCTTCATTTTTGCCCATACATTTTATTGATATATTTTCACTTACTGTGAATGAATCAACAATTCATTATCTCTCATAATTTCATATTATCTGTTTGATATTTGAATTTATGCTACTTTCAGTTTTGAATTTTATTACAAGTAAGTCTCATCACTCCACATTATTTGTTTTAGAATTACATAATTTCTTGGAAGTAGTTATTCTTTTTCTACTATATTTAACTTACAGCTCAAGTTTTAATAAGACTTACAGTATCAAATATTGTGTTTAAAAATCCATTATTTATTTTTAAAAAAATAAAAAGTTGCCTTTTATTTTTTTTAAAGATTGATTTTTCAGGCAGCACTGCCTCACAAGAACAATTATTAAAAAATAATGGTAAAAATATTCAAAGTTTTACTGTGGCAATTACTGTACAACTGTGGTTGAGGTCCACTAAGTGTACACATTGGATATAATGTATAAATCATGGGATTATAATACAGTGAACCATGTGGTAGCAGATGGACTGTGGTTAACAGTACAAATTTCGGAGTCATTTTTTATGAACTATAACAAATGTACAGTAGTAACACATAGTGTTAATTATAGGGGTGTATGGATAAAATATACCAACTGTATGCTATGGACCATAGCTACTGGTAAGAGACTAACTTTGTTCTTTCATAATCTGTAAAAAGTTTCCCAACATTGTAACATGTTGGTAGAGGGATGATATATGGGAATTCTGCATATTATGTTTTGTAAGCTTACAACTTCACTAATTTTTAAAAAAGATCTATATTATAGATATGCTACTCTGAAATACCAACTGATACTTTTATTGAAGTTTCATGATAACTTGTTAATATTTTATACTGTTGATCTCTGCTTCTATACTCTATCAAATACATACTATGGCAATTAATTTCAGGATAACTGGTCTTATGGGAATTTTTTCAAGCAATGAACCTTTTTTTTTTTTTTTCTGAAAACTTACTTTAATTTCACACATGAAGTTCCAAGTGAGGACTGACATCAATGAATTGGAGAAAGTGGTGCCAAACATCCCTTTCCTCCACTGATAATTTGAAAATCAACCAGAACCTGTTATAATCGACATTTTCAGGGAATATATACATATTATATATAACATACATATTATATATTCCATATATATGAAATAGATATGTACAGAAACAGACACATCCAAATACATACACATATATATATAATGCCAGGGAGTCGGGGCACACTAAATATATTTCCACAGCCATTCTTGATCCTTGTCTCCATCTGATTCCCCATTCAACAGATTACCTGCCTGGAAGTACAGGAACCTGAGTTTGGTGAGGGTCACCCCAGGGAGAGGACTGTGTTCTCCAAGGGCTCAGCCAGCATCCCTTCCCATTGTGCCCCTAAGTCAAGGACTTCTCTCATTCCCTTTCAGTTTACATACAAAGTTGCCTCCCAGATGCAAATCATCACATGAGTGAACAGAGGAAACCAAACCAAACATTTACTCAAATTCAGGTTCTTCCGCAGACTGGAAAATATTTCCTTTAATTTATACCTCTGATAGAAGAGGTTGTTTAAAAAATATTAGCTAAAAAAGTTGAAATATGTGCTAATATTTTGCCTCTTAAATTATTTCTTTGATAAATGCCATCATCATTTTAGTTTAGTAATGTCAATTTTCCTCACATTTGAAAACTGTAATATAATTCTAAGAACAATAGTCCAAATTTACATATAGTTATTTCATTTAAATATCTTAAATATTTATTTCATACCGCCGACCAAGCATTAACCCACCTTAAAAGATAATTGGATTCTCTACTTAAGCTCAATGAAAGGGACCAATTTGTACATTTGAACATATCTTACCTGGTTGATGTTTCTCTGATAACTATATTTCAGCTTGTTTAGATACTGTCTAACTTCCATTTCTGCCATGTGGGTTTTGAAAACACTGTCAAAAACAGATTTCTAACCCACAGTAAAATTCATAAACATGTTATCCAGGAACAATGAACCATTTTCTCCATCTGCCTAGCCATAATTACTGATGGGGGATAATTGCATACAAAAAGTCAGGATGAACTTGTGCCTTCCCTGGGATTTTATGTTTTGAACAATTTTGAAATTCAGGAGGTCCAAATTTCTCTTCCAAGGAAAGTATTAAACTTGTCAAACACTTTGGTTATTCCTTCCAATTGTGGAAAACTGATTAAACCAATAGTTAAAATTTGCAGTTGTCACTATGAGCAAGGTAGACAAATCCAGGAATTTGGCACCCCATTGATGGGCCTTACCTTGGAATATATATTAGCTTATATCCCCAATGTAACAGAGTTTGACTCATTTATAATTTTCCTACACATGGTTCTTCTGCCCCCTTTATTTGAACATATAAGTAACATTATATTCATAACATATATGAATATATAAATCTTCAGAGACTTAAATCTTTAGTCTGTTCATGTGCTGTTTGAGCCCTGAATTTCTGTAGAGTTGCAGCTAACATCTTCTCTCCAGTCCATAGGATATGCCAGGACAATTAGCAAAAGGATGATTATGGACATCTCCCATCTCAAAAACCAGAGAGTATCTACAACTGCAAGCATGACAGTTCAATCCATCTGCCCCATTGGATCTAAGCCCTCTCTCAATCAGAAGCAGAGTGGGCATTGCCATCCACAAACCCTCAACACTGAGGAATGAGTTAACATAAGAAATTCAACTATGGACCAATTTATTTTGTTAATGAAAGAGCTTATAGCATTCATATAAAGACAGTAGTCACCAGAGTTTCTGAGAGGAGGGAGAGGGAAGAATAGGTATAACATGGGGCATTTTGAGGACAATGGAATTGTTCTGCAAGATATTGCAATGGAGGATATAGGCCATTATACATTTTGTCAAAACTTATAAAATTGTGTAGTGCAAAGTGTAAACCATAATGTAAACTACAGTCTATGGTTAGTAGAAATGCTTCAATATATGTTCATTAATTATAAAAAATGTACTACACTAATAAAATATTTTATTAATTGAGGGAAATATGAGAAGGGGTGGGGTATATGGGAATCTCCAATATATTTGAAGCAACTTTTATGTAATCTAAATCTTCTTTCAAAATAAAGAAAAAGATTGCTACTAAAAAGTAAAATAAAATTAGCAGTTAATACAAATATAAATATAAATTTTTGATGAAATATCTTTATATCCACAAAAAAAAAAAATGGGCCTACATGTACCCATGAAACTATCAGATGAGACGAGCCCTATTCTTAATCCAGGAGAGGCTTCCAACCATTCAATTTCTTCCTCAATTCTTCCTTCTGACCGTGTCTGTTATTAAACAGGATTATGTGGGACATTCAATTTACTATGCGTTTCATAATATTTTTCCTGAAGAATAAACTACACAGTTTAACTACAGAGTTATAATATATTCATGATTCTAGATTTTATTCTTATTATGAATTGAATTTTGTCCCTCCATAAGATATAAATCCATTCCCACAGTCTCATGAATGTCATCCTATTTAGAAATAGGCTATTTGAAGATGTCATTAATAATTATGAGACAAAGCTGGAAAGAGTGGGCAATATGCTTGACTTCCTTATATGGTCAGTATATTTGGACAAACAGAAAAAAGGAAAACAAGCCATATTCAGTAGGTAAAGAGCGAGTTGTGTCGAGAATGGCCACTGCCATATCTCTCCTTTATTCAGAAAATACATGACTCTGCCAACACACTGATATGGAGTCCTAGGGTACAGAACTGTTTTTTAAACCACTTGACAAATTTACAGAGTTTTAATTAGCCCTGTTTGTGGCATTTTGTTAGGAAAGCCCTAGGAAACAGAAAATTTCAATGTCCAGAAAGGAAAAAGTTTTACATATACTTATATTTCATCCAATAATTTGTGAGAGTTCCATACCTTCCTTGCATTGTTAATATTTTCCACTTGCTTAAAATTAAAACATATTTCACTTTGAATATTATTAATGATATAAACTTCTTAAATGCATAATTCTACAGTTTAAAATTGATATTGAAATTTGCTATACTTTACCTGTAAGTCTTAATATTATTTTGAGAGGTAAGATGCTGCTGCTCCTGCTGCTGCTGCTGATGATGAAGATGATTACTATTATCTGCCCTAATTTAAAAGTTGATACATCTGTATTCAATTTTTTAAAAATTTTGTTTGCTAAAAGGGTATCAATCAATTTAAACTTTGACAATGTCACGTTCTTTTGTAGCAATCCCTTTGAATTTATTATTTATATATTATAAATGTAACCATTATATTAAATGTTAGTACTCTTTTTTTGAGTATTTTATAGGGAGATTTTTGAATAATTTTTGAATCCTTAAAATCTGAGTCAGATCAGATGTTTCTCTATCAGGCATATCATTGGGTTTTCAGGAAGTGATTCCCAGAGGACTGGGTTACATGTGATAATTTAAGTGAAGAAAAATTTATTAAAGAATGTATCTGAATATTGATCCAGCAAGCCATTACATTTAAAGACAGGATTTAAAATGCAGTTATTGAAGAAGGAGTTGTGGAAAGTTATTTTATTTGATGTTTGGACCCCCTTTAACTGAATGAAAAGATGACAAGTTGTTTTTTGCAAAATTGGTGTGAACAGAAGAATACTACCAACTTGGACTGAAAGGGACAGAAAAGGGATAAATAGAAGGCAGAAGGACTTAATGGACAAAAAATTGATAAAGAGGACTGAAACAAAAGTACCTCTCTTGCTAATTGGGCATACCCACCTATTTGTGAGGAAACAGGAAGTCAACCATTGTGCTTGGTGGGGACAGGTCATTTCACCTGGAATTAGGAGCATTTGGTACTTGAACACCAATATTTAGGGAGAATAGCACAACTCCAATGCCCCAGTATGATTGGCTCTATACCCCTGCATTCAGGCAGAGTGTGGCCATGACTCTGAAGATCTCAGAAGTTGGGATCTACACTCTTATCTTCTAGAAGACTGCACAATTGCTTAGAAAACATGTGGATGCTTTTCCATTAAGCCAAGAGAAGAAATCATTAATTCACAGGTGACGCTTAGACCTTGGAATCTAATGGAACTTAAGTTGCCATGTGTAGCAGTTTGGCAGTTTTATATAGTTATGAATTCCAAAAATAGATATTGGATTATGCTTGTAAACTGGTCTGTTAATCTGGGCATGATTAAGTTATGATTAGGGGGTTGACTGGGCCATGTCAGTAGGGCATTGATCCCCACCCCTTGGTGGGTGGGGGAAGAAAATATAAAAGGCATCACAAAGAACATAGTTGCAGCAGTTTTGAGAAGCAGTTTTGATGGTGGAGTTTTGATGTTGGAGAGAAGGCCCCAGGAGAAGAGAAGGAAGCCGTTCACCTGACAGTCTACAGGTGACCTTGTGGAGGAACCAGAGGAGCTAAGCCCAGAGAGAAACACAGCCCTGGGAAGAGAGGAACCCAAGAAGCCTGAACCCTGGCAAACATCAGCAGCTGTCATGCTCGAACACGTGGCATTGGACTTTGGTCAGAGAAGAAACTTAACGCTTTATGGCCTGATATCTGTGGACTTCTACCCCAAATAAATACCCTTTATAAAGACCAACCCATTTTTGGTATTTCACATCAGCACCCCATTGGCTGACTACTACAGAATTTGGTACCAAGGAGTGGGGAAATGGTTTTGCATATACCAAAATGTTGGAACGGTTTTATAAATGGGTAAGGGGTATTTTTTTGGAGGAATTGTGAAATGCTTGATGGAAAAGGCCTAGATCACTTTGAAGAGACTGTTGATAGTAATATGGACACTAAAGAGACTTTATGTGATGCCTTAGAAGTAAATGATGAAACTATTATTGGAAACTGGAGGAAAGGCGATCCATGTTTTAAAGTTGCAGAGAACTTAGGAAGATTAACTCCTGGTTTATATGGAAGACAGAATTTGAAAATGCCAAACCGGAGCATTTAGCTGAAGAACTTTCCAAGGTAAACTTGGAGAATGTGGCTTGGCTTCTCCTTGCAGCTTATAGCAAAATACTAGATGAGCAAAAGACACTAAGGACTGAACTTTTGGGCACAAAGAAAACAGAAACTGATTCCAGAACTTCCAGGTTTCTGGAAATCCAATTCCCAGATGAAAATGCCCCATTTGAAGACCTTACTAAACTTGAAACTTGTAAATCAGAACTGAAGATGCAGTTATCTAGGAAAGACTTGTGGAAAGTCTTAAGACCTCTGCTTCCTGCATGCTAAACCAACGTTTTTGAGAGAGCTCTATGAACAAAACCACTGTCAGCTTGGACAAAAGAGGACATGGAAAGGAGAGATTGAAGGAGAAACAGATTTAAGAAGAAAACCATGGAAGCAGAGATCTGGGATGAAGACATATCCTTGGGCCAAGAGAGGAGTCCCACCCATGTGGACAGAGAGGGTGAGTTTTGCCCAGCAGTTGAAGAGGGTGGATGTCCCCACCCAATGTTCTGAGAGAGTTTTGCTGTCCCAGGGTACAGGGAGTGTGGAGTACATTCCTCAAAGATTGGGGAAGTTAAGGTCAGCACCCCATAGGTCTGAGAGGGTTTCTCCTGTTCCCCACAGAATAGAGAAGGCCAGGTGGTCAACCCGTTGCTCTGAGAGGGTTGAACCTGTATGCCAAAGGTTAGGGGGAATGTTGTCTTCACCTCACTGTACTAGGGTTGCTAAGACTCTAACCCAAAGATTGGGTAAGGTGTCGCAATCACCCCAACACTCTTGGAGGTTGAGGTCTGGAGCTTGGTTGACACCCAGATGCTTGATGAGGGTGGAACCAAGGAAATGTCCATTGGGCAAGCCTGTGGAAAGGGTGGGTTCCCATGTGGCCCCACGAAGAAGAAACCATTCTCTTAAGAATGAATCTCAGACTCTGAAATCGAATGGAGGATGCCCTGCAGGCTTACTGAACTGTAGAGGATCCATGACACATGTTTAACATCCCAATTTCTCCTTATGATATTGAAAATGTTTATCCTTTGTCTTTCCATTTGTGTATTGGAAGCAGTTAAATGGTTTTGTGAGTTTCAGAGGTCTATAGCAGACTGGTTTTTGTCTGAACACAAACTGTATTTCTTTAAACTGTCTATGATATGATTTTGTAGTAGAATTGTTACTGCTTTAAGGTTTTTTGAATATTGTAATGTATTTTTGGAATTCAGAGGGTGGAGTGTAGCAGTTGGGCAATTTGATGTAATTATGAATTCCAAAAATATAATTGGATCATGCTTATAAACTGATCTGTTAATCTGGGCATGATTAAGTTATGATTAGGGCATTGATTGGGCCACATCAGTAGGGCAGGGTGTTGAGCCCCACCCCTTTGTTGGTGGGGAAAGAAAATATAAAAGGCATCACAAAGAACAGAGTTGCAGCAGTTTTTGAGAAGCAGTTTTGATGTTGGAGAGAAGGCTCCAGGAGAAGAGAAGTGAGCTGTTCACCTGATAGTCTATAGCTGACCTTGTGGGGGAACCAGATAGCTAAGCCTGGAAAGAAATGCAGCATCGGGAAGAGAGGAACCCAAGAAGCCTGAACCCTGGCAAACATCAGCAGCTGTCTTGCTCCAAATTGTGGCAATGGACTTTGGTGAGAGAAGAAACTTAACACTTTATGGTCTGGTATCTGTGGACTTCTACCCCAAATAAATACCCTTTATAAAGACCAACCCATTTTTGGTATTTCACATTAGCACCCTTTGGCTGACTAATACAGTATGCCTATCACCATTGTATTTTGGAAGCAAATAACTTAACTTCTACATTACAACAGTCATAAGACAGAGACAAATTATTTTCCAATATGGGGCACAACTGTAATTAATTTTGATTAGACATTGTAGTCAAAATTTTTTCTTTGATGAATTAATGATTTGGAGATGTGATGGACTGAAAAAAATGTCTTTCTGGGGTCCATAGCTTGGACTGTGGAAGAAGGAATTATGTACCGTAGGGAAAACAAAACAAAACAAAACACATTCTTACTGTTAATAGATTACTAATTGTGTGTAAATAAGACCTTTTCAAGATGTTATTTTTAGTTAAATAGTGGTCAGTTTTATACAGGAATGAGGCTTCATGTAGAGGAAACCACTTTGGACAGCATGGCAGACGTCAATATGTCCTGGAAGAGAAAAGAGAGGACTTTGGCATATGATGGGAAATCAAGGGATCTAGGGATTAGTACCAAACATGAGAGTATCCAAGCCTTCTATCCTCTGAATCTTTGAGCCTATAAATTCCTATTGTCACTGCAACAGACTGTGGTATTTTTCATAGCAGCCAGGAAACTGACAACACTATCATCCTATTTACTTCATTGCCTTTTATTACATATGTCATGTCTGGCTTTCCAATAAAGGGAAACGATATCTAGAAAGGCAAAAGCGCAGAGTGCAGATACAGAGTAAGGAGCAGAACCAGTATTGGTGTGATAGATATATTAACATTATCAGATCAGGAAATTAAATTGCTATGAATAATATGCCAAGAGTTTTAATGAATATGTGAATGATATAAAAGAGTAGATTACTATTGTAAACTGAGGGAAGATACCATAAACTTACAACTTTGATTATTCTATACAAACTACTTTTTCTAATTTAGTTTGTGTATGACATATACTAGATTTATTAACTAGATAATTTAAGCATTTTATTACTTTTCTACTTTGTTATCATTGTCATCCAATGTAAATTTGTGTACTTTCCTAGGTTTAAAAAACAGTATATACTTTAAAAGTTTAAGATATCCTATGAATTATTATTTAGCAAAAATTTACTTAATTTTCAAGTTGATAAAATTAGAACACCCCAAGACACATCAACCCACATAAAACTGGAATAATATTGACATGCCTCAAAATTTGATTATCCTTTCCTTACTAAAACCTTCCCCTTTCCCATAGGTGTAATGGTCATATGAATTTATATAATTTAAAAAATTGGAGTGTTCTTTCTTTTACTTTTACAAATTTTATTTATTCATACACTCAATCCAAGAATTTATACACCCTCTCATCCCTAGTGATCATACCATGGTAACCTCTAACCTACTTCCTATATCTGTGAATGTGTTATTTTTACATGTCTTATGTTGACAGCATAAAAACTTTGTCCTTCTTTTTCTTCCAAGGTTCTTCTAAGTTGCAGCATCTCTCAGACTTTCACTCCCATTGATGAATGATGTTACATTTTGTCTATGTAATACATTTTGTTTACCAGTTTCATTTGATGGGAAACACTTAGGTTGTTTGCAACTTTTGGCCCATTTTCCCATTATGTTTGATGATTTTGCACTTTTTTCTTTTTCTTTTTCTTTTTCTTGTCACATTGCAATTATTTTTATATATTCTGGATTTTAAACCCTACTTTGTTATAAGCTTTGCAACTACTTTCTGCCCATATACTCCACCACTTCCCCTCCTACACTTTCCCCATTAACAAGTTTCATTAGTGTGCTACATATGTTACAATTGATGAAAACATTTTGAGCATTGCTACTACTCATGAGCTAGAGTTTACATTATGGTTTACATTTTGCACCACACAATTTCAAAAGTTTTGTCAAAATGTATAATGGCCTGAATACATCATTGCAATATCATTCAGAACAGTTTCAGTGTCCCAAAAATGTCCCATGTAACACTTGTTCTTCTCTCTCCCTACCCTGAGAAACTCTGGTTAACACTATTATCAATGTTATAATTTCTTCCATTACTAGAATAATAATAAGTTTACTTTAGTCCATAGTTGCATTCTTCCCTTATGGTTGCTTACACTGTTTCTGATTGAGAGGGGGCTTACAAATAATGGGGCACATGGATGAAGCTATCTTGTTTGCTGTTGTAGATGCTCTCTGTGTTT